>JXCR01064231.1:102421-114010 GCA_002079205.1 Phalaenopsis hybrid cultivar | reverse complement strand
ACTTCTGCTGAACCCGCAGAGAAGTCTTCCACTAAGACGGTCTTGCGGGTGAGAAAGGTAGTTAAGAAGAAGATTGTGAAGAAGTTAGTTCCGAAGGTTTCTGTGGCAGCCATGAAATTGGATGCCGTGTCTCCTCAGCAAGACGGCGCTGTGTCGTTGCTGGAGAGCTGTGAGAAAGACGTTAACCCTAATTCTGTCTTGGATAGTGGCACGCAACAGATTGCAGCGGAGGAAGCTTCTAACCCTAATACTTTGCAGCAACAGGAGCCTGTGAAAACTGTACCTGAGGTCGAGAACATTGCGGGGATCAAGGAAGAATGTCGGCAGGTGGATGCCAAAGACGACATTGCGAAGGTTAAGAAAGTAGTGAGGAAGAAAATTGTGAAGAAGTTGGTTCCTAAGGGGTCTTTAACATCGAAGAAAGTGGATGCCGCGCCTTTGCAGGACGGCATAGCGTATTTGGAGAAGAACACAGAGAAGAACCTCAACCTTAATTCTTCTCTGGATGGTTCTTCTCAACCAGTGACAAAGGTGGAGGAAGATAAGAAGCTTGAGTCAGGTAAATCCGAGGTTATTATGAAGATTAAGGAAGAATGTGGACTGATGGAGGAGAAAGACGACAACTTTGAGAGTGGGAAAGATGGTGATAGATTGGAGGCTTCAGAGGTAAAGGATCCGGCGATGATGGGCTTGTCGGAGAGAATGAAGAAGCGGAAAGCAGAGATTTTTATTGGGGGTTTGGATAGGGATGCGAAGGAGGAAGATATAAGGAGTGTTTTTGGAAAGGTGGGGGAAATTTTGGAGCTCCGCATGATGATGGATGGGCAAACGGGGAAGAATAAGGGTTATGCTTTTTTGAGGTATGTGGAACCCAGCCAGGCAAAGAGAGCGGTGGCTGAGTTTTCCAAAGTTGAGGTATGCAGTTTTCTTACTGTTATTTTTTTTGTTAATGTCAGCGGTTTGAATGATTTTTTTTTTGTGATTCTTTAGAGCCTTATGTTGCTCAACGAAGTCCATAAGTTGATTAAGTTTTATCTCCAAATTAATTAAATTTGTTAAATTTGTAATTCAAAATGGAAATGAAGGATTTTTGAGAAATCAATATTGTTGTGGGAAGGATGCTGCTGAATAAAACAGTGAAGAGCAACCGTGACAATCACAATCTACATCAGTTTGAGTAACATATAAACCGATATATTGCGAAGTATGACTCATTTCTTATTCTAAAATTCAAATGTTCTCTCAATGACACCGCGTAAGGAGTGTCATTTGTTGAACATTTTTTGTATGTCTCACGTGACTTTGCTGGCTCTCTCAAAGTTATGTATGTTGTATCTTGTATCAGGATATGACTTCAGATAGTCTCAATGTAATAGATACCCATTATTGATCAAATAATATTTACTTGATGTAAATAAAATGATTAATGTAATAGTAAAAAAGTGATTGGTTTAGTTTTGTGTGAATCTGCGGGTGGATGCAAGAAGTTGTATTTCCTATTCCGTGTTATAAATTTGAACATTCGAATGCTATGTGCACTGCCCTTCCAACCGGCCATTACAAAAGAGAAACATATGTTGAAGTCACATACAACAATGACATTCTGCCTCGGTAACCTACAACAACCGATGAATGTTATTTTCTCATTATTTGGAATACGTGTATCCACGTGTGTTTCATCGATTGCTTTAATACAATTCTAAAAAGATAGATAAGAGTTGCTGAATTACCATATTCTTTTAAAAATTGAATGTAATAAATAAGAGAAATATTTGAAAATATGAGATATATCACACATTGTGCAAAATTTCTGTGGGGATCTGTTCAAATGTAGGATAAGCTGACTTTATGACTCGTGATGAAAAACTGACAAATGCATTTAACTCTACTGAGAAATATTTTTAAATTATTTCGGAATAGTGCTGGAATCGCTCCATAGCTCATCACATTGATTCATTCTGTGATATTATATGAGGTTATTGCTAATACTTGTCGTGAAGTCGTCTGGGTGGAGTCATGAAGTTCATGATTTATGTGTAGTTCCTCTAACAGATCAGTGAATGTCGTTCGTGTCATGCGGTACATATTGTTAAATCTTGTTGGGTGACCCGCAAACAACTCTCCAACTCATTGTCTCCAACGTACAAGGATGTCGTACAAGGAGAGCGCTCTATGTACGAGTTGTAATACTTATACATCAAACACATTGCAGCTGCAACTTTTCTTCTGCGCCTTTCTCTATTTGCATTTATGTAATTCAGCGTTAAAGTAGCTAACATATAAACATCAACAAATTAATTATAATCATATAATATTATGAACCAACCCAACTTCAAAATAAAATTGGAGAAGTAAATAGAAAACATAACGATAAAAAATAATATTGCAAATCAAATTTAACATCTCAACGAAAAAGAGTAAAAAAACAAAAAGCAAATAAAATTGTTTAGTGCAAGAGGAAAAATGTAAAATGTCCCAAAAGAATATAAAAAAAAAGATGTGTACCTCAAGTGTCACTGTTCGCATTAAAATAACGTAAATATCACGGGTCATCGTGATGAAAAACTCTTTTCGATCGAATCTTCTAACAACTTCATAGAAAACATATATAACATTATGTTCTCATAAATTTCTGGAGTTGCCTCTAGAATGCGCATAACCTGTTGGACAGAAGTTGCTTGTGATGGGTCAGGGCCATTGGTGCATAATGCGACCAACTGTGAAATCTGTCTTCTAATGAAAGCAATTCCATGTTTTTTATTTTTCTTAACCCTGTGTCGCTTTGATCGGCTAGTGGATTCCAACTCGTTGAGGTTTGAACTAGGGTCTTCATTACAATCACTTGTTTGTTCAACTGTTAAATTTTCAGGGATGCCACCAAACCACACCTCACTGGGGGCACATGTATTGTTGCCTGTTGCCACAACACACCAACGCTTCCACAACACCACCATTACCACCTCCACACACCAACACCTCTACACAAACAACCACACCAACCACCGCTTCCACACATCCACCAACACTTCCTCTAATACAAACGCAACCACACACCAACCACCACCTCCTCCACACATCCACCAACACATCATCTAACACAAACACAACCACACACTAATGTCGGCGAGGAAAAGAATGGGTGTTGGGGGTTGGGTTGTTGTTGCCCGTAAGAAGCTGTCGATCACCGAAATCGAAATCACGTCGCCCACTTCGGAAGGACGTTTTAATTTACATATAGATTTAAGTTTTAAAGTTAAATATGAAAATCAAACTAACCACATATTTTTCATAGTTTAAATGAAAAAGCGCTTTACCTCAAACTCTGTTTCTATCCCGAGAGATAAACACAAGACTTGAGGATGAGACTCGATCAAATAAACTAAGATATATATGACGTCCGTTTTGTCTGCGAAACCGTTTTATTTGCCGAATGAAAAATTAAATAAGGTTTATTTTAAGCTGGGTTTGAAAAAACTTCCTATAAGGGCAAACCCCTATAGTTAATTACATCTTAAATGACCGAAATCACTTAAGAATACTCTCGATAAAAATCAAGAAAAATTATCTTCAAGGACTTCAAAAGGATATAACTTTTCAACTAAATCGGACAAAGAGATGTGCAAAAGAGAATGATTCAATCTTGGAACATTTATTACAAAATCCGAAGGAAGAAGAAATAGGGGATGCCACAGATCCAGAGGAGATCCTCGGTGACCTCCTAGTCTACCCTATGATTTGGCTTCAGTTTCGAGAAAAAAAATATTTTAGTTTTTTATCCTGCCAATTTTATTTAATTAGGGCTTACATTTGTGTGAAACGATCACACAAATAGCTTGGAAGATGTGAGGATTTAGGTCGTAACGAACGACAATCTCAGAATCCTAAAACGAGTTAGATATTGGATCGTACAACAAAGCTATATAAAAGCTTAAAGAAAAGGTTGATGTTTATGTTGCGCTAGACGAACAACCTCGAAATTCTATGGATTGTTGTTTTAATTTCTAGGAAATGAATGGTTTAGCTGGGGAAGACATGTTCTCCTGTTGAAGATGGTCGTGCTGCCCACCGCGCTAGTTCCAAGCTCCTTATCGTGACAAGTTCAAGTTTTATTGGGTGTCCAGTTATGATGTCAAATCAAACGACCCTATGGTAATAATTCTCTAAATATCCTATATGAAAAGAAGACATGCTTAAGGCTATACAATATAAAATGTGCAGTATAGGACAAACAGTAGAAAACAAAATAAAAGAAACAATATACATGTCATACATGACAGTAGCAGGTATAGTAGAAGGAACAATATAACATGCTATATAGAGCGGTAGCAGGTACATTAAAAAGAACAATATAACATGCTTTACAAAACAATAACAGGTAGAAACAAAAATAATATAACATGCTATACGGAATAGTAGTAGGTATAAACAGGAAAATGAAGTGTTGTAAACGTAAAACAAACTTGTGTGCCTGTGAGATCCGCTGTTTCTTAAATATAGCAAGTTGAAATGCATTGCAAAAAATGAAGTTTGGAAGAAACGTCATCCAATAAATTCGAAGAAGAGTGTGATAACGACTCGTGATAGAAAACTCGAGAAAATCAACGAGAAAAGACTCAAGTAAAAATTCTCAAAATTTCGGAGAAACCTCAAAGAAAAGAAAAGAAGCACGAGTGCTCTGTTCAAAGCTTCGATAAAACAAAAAGTTTAAGCAAAGGGAGACCGCAAACACTCGTGTAGGGCTAGACTCAGATATATGTGTATGTACTCGAGGGTCGACGAAGGTTACTCGGTCACCCGAATGTATAGAACCCGCTACTCGTCTTGAAGTGTGTCCTGAATCTCACCTTGAGGGCTACTTCCCAGCCTAAACAAATATTCGTCAGGTGGACAACCAGTTTTAAAGTATGTTTTAAAATTTATGTTTTTTGACATGCACATGGGTCTAAAAAAAAAGATCATCAAATTTTATTTTATAGCGAAAAATATATTTTTATTTTTTTTTGAAATAAGTTTTAAATTTTTTTTTATTGTCTACAAGTCGATTACGCTGTCGAGGGTGGGACTGCCAACTACCTGAGGAGGTTTGAGTCAACTCCCGCTAGACTTATGTCGGTGAAGGATACCGTTATCTTATTATTTATCAAATGCCTGAATTTTGATGTTATAGGATAGGACATCTTTCTGCTTTCAGTGTGCCTTTATCATCACCACCCTACGCCATAAAACAAACTACTTGCGATGTTTGATGGTTTTACGTATAACAAAAGACTATACGTGGACACTTATGCGTCGGACATAAGCGTCGAAAACCGAACCAAGAAGAAAGGAAAGAAAAAAAACCAAAATGATGTGAGAGAGAGGAGACACTGATCCATCTAAAACACCGAAAAGGAGAATAGATCAGTTCTCAAAACTCCCATCGAAAAGACCTGAAAAAGTAGGGCACAAGGTCTTTCCTAACAAACATAAAGGGCTACTTTGCGCTGATTTTTTTTCAAACCCCAAAGACGTAGGATTAATCAAATCAACCAAATTCTCTCCCAAATAAGACTTGCAAATCCTTCCAAACCCCGAGTTGATATCAAAATCTCCCAACTCCCAAATTAATCCATGGCCTCACACATCAAACAAACACGAAATTTTTCCAATGCACCGAGGTGTAAGACCTACGGCCTGCATCGGTAGAGAAAGGAAGACAACTACCAAAATCCTCGGCCCAAGTGAGGTAAAGCCAAGAAAATTCATGGGTAAAAGCCAATATCAGCACCATCTAGCTCCAGACCCAAATAAACTCCCTTAGGTGACTCACGACCAAGGCAAAGAGGAGGCTCACGGCTAAGGCAACCCAAGGTCAAATGAGGCTCACAGCTAAGGCAACCTGAGGCTAAAAGGGGCTCACAACCAAGGTAACCCGAGACCAAAAGGGGCTCATGACAAAGGCAACCCGAGACACAAAAGGAGAGGAGGCTCACGACTAAGGCAACCCAAGTTAATTATATGAAGATATTTGATATACATAGGAGAGTGAATGGACAAACCCTCACAAAGCCTCCAAACCGACTCCAATTTCACCAAGTAGGACATAGGGAAATTTGATCAACCCATTCTTCAATCACTTCACTTTATAGATAGGGCAAAGACATACATTTAAACTTGACTCATCAATCAACACCCAAGCCACTTCGTGTAGGAGGAGCCAAACAACCCCAAGGGATTGCCAGCAAGCTCACGGGTAGGACTAAGAACAAACCAAATCAAGCTCCCAAGCTACCTCTCGGGTAGGAGCATAACCAGACAAAAACCGAGCCATTCAAGGCCAAAACAAGGTCAAACAAGCAAAACCGAGCCCATCCACCAAACCAACTCTCGGGTAAGAGCCAAAGCAAGTAAATCCGAGCTTCGAGGAAAGCTAAAATCGAGTCATTCAAAGCCAAAACAGAGTCCAAGCATAGATTAAAACCCAAGCCTTAACATAAATTAAAATCCCTGCCATCTTAAGGTAAAACCGAGCCAACCCAAGTTTTTCACCAAATTCCAGACTAGTTAAAGACCAAACCGAGCCAAGCAAAGCTAAAATCCGAACCCAACAAGGGTCGAAAACCAAGATGCAATTTAGACCTCCAACACTAAGCCATAATTAAAGTTAGAGCAATATTCTCATGCTTTTAAGTCATCTCAAAATAGAACTACCACATGCTTTGAGTGAAAGTGGATGAAAGCTTCGTAATACATATACTAACATGCTCATGAGAAGGGCCAAATTATTTCAAAACCATCCTCTTAATTACTTCCAATATGAGTATGTCTTGGGAAATAGGAAACATGCCATGATTTCAGCACTTTAGATAAGCAAAGTAAAAGAAATGACTAATAGCATGCCACATTGCTTAACCAAATCTAACTTCTAGCACCACACCACAAGATCATCATCAGAGGCTCGGCAAGGCCACAACCGAGAGCCAGTAAAACACCGAGAAAGGGAGGGAGAGGGAAATACACACCCTCAAGCTTTTAAATGTCATTCCCACATAACAAATGTATAAAGAATAAGTTAGAACATGTTTAGGAATGAGACAAATAGTAATCTTCCTATTCTAGCATGCTAACAGGGCTCGACAGAGAACAGGGACGAACACAAATAAAGCGCAGGGGCTCGGTAAAGAGCAGGGCCGAACACAGACAACTCACAGGGGGAGAGTGAAGAAGGTATCTCTTTGAAGCAAAAAGAAAGTAACACAAAAACTTTACAAGCACTCCACAACTTCACTTCCCCTCCCAACAGCAGGAGGAAACCGATTCAAGCACCAAAAGATTAAAGAAGTGAGTGAAAAGAAAAAAAATAATAGAGTTTTCTCCCTTAAGAATTTTTCGGCTTCTTTAAACGCTCCAAAACAGAGTTTCATATAAACCAGAGAGAAGGAGAGCGAATGATTAGTGGATCGCATGCGGATCTCCGAAGGATCGAGAGAGACAGGATATGATCCTCGCAGAGACCACGCTCTGCGACAGGGAGGATCGAGAGCAGACAGGATAAGATACCCGCAGAGGATAGGATACAGGATGGGCGACTGCGAGAGGCGAGTGCGTGTGAGAGGCGAACGCGGGAATGAAATCTCCCAACGGCACGAAGAAGGAGCAGGTCAGACAATCGAACGAGCCTAGGCAGAGGTAGGCCCACAGATGCGAAAGAATGAGGCGGGGGGAGATAAAGTTAGGTTAGGGATTTTAATATAAGTTATTAATTATAATAATAATTATAATAATAATAATAATAATAATAATAATAATAATAATAATAATAATAAAATATTATTTATTATTTTTGTAAACATTTAAATAGGTATTTTCCCCAAGACGCGCTGTCGCAATGAAACGAACGTCCCCTCTAAGCAAAATCGATGTTCCAGACTCATCGGCGCAGACTGTTTCGTCATCCAGAGTCGTCCGGGCAACCTCGTCGTCGATCGGGTTAAAAACGCGTCACGGTCCGAATTCTATCAAGATTTCGGCTCGAATTCGATTAAACAGGATGGCGAAGAGCACAGCGGCGCCAAATCAACGAGTAAAGTCAATCCTAAGGTCGACAGTCCTATAGGAATGCTCCCTGAGTTCCTTCGGAGTAGCCTTACCTGCTAGGCAATAGCGGTCAAGACTATCACAGAGAACGTCAAGTCGAGCGAAGAAAAGTCTGGAATTGCTAACGGGGAGGGCTCCTTCACTAGTTTTCTAGGAGTAGTCGATAGAAAGGTCCTACGGCTAGATCTTAGGCTATTAAAGAGCGGAAAACTACACCTTGATCTAAAGCGAGGCCAACTACCAACAACCGCTTCACACATCCACGAAGACCTTCTTTAACACAAACACAACCACCCACCAACCACCCACCACCTGGACACACACCAACCACCACGTCCACATTCACAACATTGCTACCCTCTTTCAATAATTTTTGAAATTCTCTGTCAAACATCAAAGGTAAAGATAAAACAACACCTCATAATTTTCATTTGATGCAATTACATACAGGACACCCGAAACATTGTTATGAACAAATCAAGCACTCTCTTTCAACATTTTTTCAAATTTTCTGCCAAACATTAAAAATAAAGATAAAACCTCACCCCATATTTTTCATTTGATGCAATTCCATACGAGACCCCTGAACATTGTTATCAACAAATCAAGCACCTAATTTCAACCGTTTTTTAAATTCTCTTTCAAACATCAAAAGTTAAGATAAAACTCATCCCAATTTTATCATTTGATGCAGTTACATACAGAGCACCCAAAACATTGCTATCAGCCAATCAGACACAATCTTTCAACCATTTCTCAAATTCTCACTCAAACATCAAAGGTCTGGATAAAAACCCATGCCATATTTTTCATTTGAGACTAATACATATAGGGCACCCGAATCGTTGCTATCAACAAATCAAGTACCTCCTTTCAGCCATTTTGCAAATTCACAATTAAACATCAAAGTTAAAGATAAAACCCCATTTCATATCACATTTAACTACAAAATCATAAAATCACAAAATCTAAATTCTAAATCATAAAGAGAAAGCCATAAATCGCAACATCCAAATTCTCACTTCAAACTGCAAATGAGAAAGCCACAAATCGCAAAAAGAAAGTCCCTTCCATTGAAAAAAATAGGTGATACCGTGGGAGGACAGAGAACACAATAAACAGATAGAGAGCTGGAGATTGTAGGGAAGAGAGAGAGGAGAGAGGCAACCCGTTCCCACCACAGATCGGAGGGAAGAGGAAGAGGAAGAGGAGAAAGGCAACCCGTTGCCACTGGAGAGAGGCGAGAGAGAGGAACGGTTAAGGGAGATGTGACCTAGGGCAAAAGAAATGTGAGAGAGAGGTGAGCGGTGAGAGGGGAGCACCAAGAGGGGCATACGAGTAATTGGTTCGCGACAAATGCGGGTCATGGACCACGTTTAACATACTTTTTTAAGCAATGCTACTGCACCGCGATTTCCAAATGCCTCATCCAGTATTTTCAAAACACACAACGCTAAGTAAGCTGCTCCAAATGGGCTGTGAAAGTGAAATACACCTATTCATGCATAGGTTAAAAGCACCAATATGTATGTAAATATGAAAGTTTAGGTGTGATATATGTAAAAAAATAAGAAATGTGTGCTAGTAGGTATGTAAATTTTCAAATAATGAGTTCCAATAATACAACACTATTGCCTCCCTCATTCTCGGTCGCCCTTGCCATTACAAACTCTCATCACCTCGTTGCCTACAAACCACACTTAATGCCCCTGCTCTTATTGCTTGAGTTGATCTCATCACCTTCCCATTTGTGTTGCATGTGCTCACCCTACTTCATTTGCCGGCTCGTGTCACTTACACTCCTCGAACCACTTGACATTCTGGTTTTGTATGCATTTGAAATATGTTATTACAAAAAAAGTAATTTCTAGCCACTTTTTTTGCATTCAATTAAAGAACTCTAGCTTTTCTAAATTGCATGAATTCCATTTCCTCCACAATTCGCATGCATTTTGAAAACATAAAACGAAGCAACTTTATCTCTTTCCATTCTTTAAGAACACATGAGTGTATAAGGAAAGTAGGATGAGTAAACCAACTTATATGTTCAAGCTTTTTTATCGTCTTTGTATCGTCCAGAAACTCAGACATGTAAATGAAAAAAATGTCAATTTACTGACATGTTTCATTTTTTTTCTGTAAATCTTTTAGTATGAAAATCATAAATATTTCCTCGTTTTAATTTAAGATATTTTTTGTACTACATTTGAAAGTTCAAATACTTGCTATGTATCCTATCAACCAATTAAGATTGTCTGAAATTGAGTAGGTGTAAAAGTTTGTCTGGATGGTTTGCAGGCACTAAGCTAATAAAGCTGTAGATGCTGATGCATTTATAAGTTTTTGTGAGTATACGATTTTATTGCATAAATTTCATTTTAAAAAAAACATGCTATGCTGTTCATCATTATTATAGTAAAATTGATTCTACTGTAAGCTGCTTTGTCTTTTTTAACTTGAATTACTATCTTTTTTTTGGGTGCATTTACATACATACCACAAAATTCTTATCTATTTACTTATCTAACACCTAAACTTTAATATTTCATTCTTAAATCTTTGACATAAAATCAAAGATATCACTTCTACTAACTTTTTAAAATTCATTTGCACTTTTTTATCCATGGGGTTTTTACACCACTCTTATAAATGTAAATATCAAACCTCAGCTGGTAGATAAGTAAATCCAAAAGAATTTTATGGTATGAATGTAAATTTCCCTCTTTTTTTGCATTGCTTCATTTTTAGACGGATGGAGGGATGGCTAATTATCACTATGAATTGCAAAGTCGTCTGCCATTACAACAACAACAACAACAACAAAGCCTTAATCCCACTACGTGGGGTCGGCTACATGAATCCTTTTTCTCCATTGCGTCCTATTTAGTGTCATATTTTCATCTAGTTCTAGTAAATTAAGATTATTTTTAATACAATAAGCCTAAGTATTCCTAGGTCTACCTCTGCCTTTCTTAACACAAATTGAATCTAAAACATCCAGTCTCCTAATCAGATCATCAGATGGTCGGCGTTTAATGTGACCAAACCATCTAAGACGACTTTCTCTAAATCAGATGGTCGACGCTTAATTATCACTATGAATAAGCAAAGTTGNTCTTTAAGAACACATGAGTGTATAAGGAAAGTAGGATGAGTAAACCAACTTATATGTTCAAGCTTTTTTATCTTCTTTGTATCGTCCAGAAACTCAGACATGTAAATGAAAAAAATGTCAATTTACCGACATGTTTCATTTTTTTTCTGTAAATCTTTTAGTATGAAAATCATAAATATTTCCTTGTTTTAATTTAAGATATTTTTTGTACTACATTTGAAAGTTCAAATACTTGCTATGTATCCTATCAACCAATTAAGATTGTCTGAAATTGAGTAGGTGTAAAAGTTTGTCTGGATGGTTTGCAGGCACTAAGCTAATAAAGCTGTAGATGCTGATGCATTTATAATTTTTTGTGAGTATACGATTTTATTGCATAAATTTCATTTAAAAAAAAA
>JXCR01064231.1:72099-101263 GCA_002079205.1 Phalaenopsis hybrid cultivar | reverse complement strand
TCATTTTGGACCTATTGTTTCTGTTTGAAAAATCATGTGCAAATGATAATGTCACTGGAGAAGATCAATTATAACTTTCTTTTTAGTGGATTCTGAAGTGTGATTAACATGATATACTGTATCACTTCTCACGATTCTTAAACTTGCTTTGGGTTTGCTCACATAATAGAAACTTCGGTTTTGTTGGCTTTAGTTGTTTCGTATGTTTCTATGTTTAATTTCAAGCTTATTTTTATTAAAAACGATATATTTTTAAAAATATTTTCCCAAGAAAAGTATATCCAAAAAATTCTACTCGAGCCACATTAGCTTTCAATCTGGCGGACTAATAAAACACTCCCCAAGCATTAGTGTCTTATTGTCTCTCCTTTTTGATTAGTGCACTTAACAATGTACAGCCCCAATAATTTTTGTATTGGTGTTTTAAGAATGTGCAGCAGTGCTCATTTCGAAATTTAACTTTTTAATAAATTACAAAATCATAACTATTATATATTTGGACGAGCTTTGATTGCTATAAGCTAAGTTTCAGTTGAGTTTTGGCATTTGGGAAGTTTTGATGATATTGACTTAATTTCAATATTTACAGACATTGAAGTTGTTCAAAGCTGAATGAAGCAAAAATTTCTGCCTGTTTTGATTAGTTTATATTGAAATAAATATGGCAATTCAATCAGCATTTTTGTACCCAATTCCTATGCATTTATATATCTAGCACATAGACTTTACTTTTTCATTTATACCTCCTAAATCTTTCATATCACATAAAAAATACCGCCGTTTTAGTTTTTAAAAAGCGAAATACGCCTTTTCATGTATAGGCAATGTAGGTATGCAAAAATTGAAGTTTAGGTGTTATATATGTAAATACATCGAAATTGAGTGGTATGTATGTAAATCTTCCTAAATTTTTTTGGCTGAAACCTAAAATCATGATGTCATATAACAAATTTTTTTTAATTAGTATAATAATTTTTTTTGTTGTATTTTGTTTTTTTTTGTATAGGTAAAATCGGTATATGCTGAAGGTGTCCCAGATTCGTGGAATGAGGATAGGCTTAAGGAGACTTTCAATAAGTACGGGGAGATAGAGCGAATTGTTCTTGGGAGGAACATTAAATCGGCAAAGCGAAGAGATATTGCATTCATTAACTATAAAACCCGAGAAGCTGCTATTTCGTGCATCGAATCTTTCAGTAGTGATGACTTGACTGTCAATGGTTCTAAGGTTGTTTGGTTTATTTATAAACGCTTCGGGGTCGTTTGAAATCATTTTTTTATTTTTCTTTAATTTTGTTTATGTTTTGATTTGAAACGAAACTTGTTTGGCTATTTGATTAAAGTATGACTATTTTTAAAAACACTTGAAACATTGAAAAGTTGCGAAGTGTTTTCAAAAGTATGTTAATTTATTTTTAGAAACGAAAATAAATGGTGCATTTGCATGCATATCATACAATTCTTATGCATTTACATATCTAACAACCTAACTTTCATATTTACCTGCATAACACTCAAATCTTAAATATCACATAAAAAATACCTCTTTCATCTACTTTTTTAAAGTAGAATGTACCCTTTCATGCATAGGTTTATCACACCAAGGTATTAGACATGTCAGTATGATAGTTAGGTGTTAGATATGTAAATATATAGAATTGTGTGGTATTTATGTAAACTTCCCAAAATAAAGAACATGTAAAATACACACAAAACAAATCTTTTTTTTAAAACACAAATTAAAACAAAATTAGTCCCAAAAAAGCCCCGGGTTATTTGAAAGTTCTCTGTCCATTGTAGAATGAGATGCTTCAAGCTGTTTTTTGTTTACCAGGTAAATTTGAAGGTCGCACTTGCAAAACGCGTACAAAAGGCAACTCAAAACAAAGGACAGAAACCTATTATTAATAACTCCTTGAAAGAAACACACAAGCCTGTCCAAGGTGAGTAAACTAGATTATTTTTTTTATTAAACTTTTTTTATTGCTACCAAACTTTTTCTTACAANAACCTATTATTAATAACTCCTTGAAAGAAACACACAAGCCTGTCCAAGGTGAGTAAACTAGATTATTTTTTTATTAAACTTTTTTTATTGCTACCAAACTTTTTCTTACAATNAGCCTGTCCAAGGTGAGTAAACTAGATTATTTTTTTTATTAAACTTTTTTTATTGCTACCAAACTTTTTCTTGCAATTGTTTTTTTCTTTTCATTATTATTTTAGTTTTGCTTTCAATTTGTTGTTTTAAAATTTAGTCTCTCATTTTTTTCAATATTTGTAAGCGAACCCAAATTTTGTATTTAATTTGAAATTTTGTTTTATGCTGTTTAGTATTGTATACTACTTAGCNAAATATGACAGTTTATGTGTGAGGTATGTAAATACATACGAATTGTGTGCTATGTATGCCCCTTCGTTATTTGAACTGCTGAACTATGCATTGACAATTTGCTTATTTTCTAAGCTAATGTACTTCTTTTGGTTCTTTGGCATGCAGGTCATGAAATTGTTAAAGGAAAACGAAATAGAGAATATTGACACACTTACCGTTGTCATGGACCCGAATAATACCAACTTGAATCGTGGGTTTGCATTTCTAGAACTCGAAACTAACCGTGATGCACAACGTGCTTACAAAAAACTTCAAAGGAATGATATTATTGGCAAGGGTAGGAGTATCAAAATTGCATGGGCCGATTCCTTCAATATTCCGGACGAAGAAGATATGCTAAAGGTTTCGATGGTCCTACTCATAAATCATTTTCTTGCATCTTATTTTTGTTCTATTTTATATGTTTAGCTATACAAAGGCATGTTATATTGCGCGTTGGTGTTCACAAATGTATTTTTCTGTCAATGGTTTTGTAGACNGGTCATAACCTTAATATGTAATAACAGAAGAATAATCATTCTACTTCCAGTTTTTGTTATGGAGCTAAGATTGGGGGTTCTGAGATATCTTGCACTATTATTGCTCAATTACTAAAGCCATTTCGATAATGTTTATGTATCTTGATTTGGGGTGCTTATTTATAATGGATAAGGGGTAATTATGATTTAAGATTAAAGTTAAGGTTGATTATTGTTATTAGGATTTAATTTAAACTTGAACCAAGCTGATTTTACGCTAATCATTTTTACTATTATAGGGATGAGGAGTTTAAAAATAGATATTCTAAGGCGTGCAATATCGAGCTGTCACTATCATCATTATTGGCCATATTTCTGCTATTTGGGATTGACATTTTGAATCCTTATATTTTCATTCCATCCTATTAAGAATTGTTTGATAGTTTAAATTTATTTGCTGCAATTCATTTTGATAATTTATATCCATATAACATTTGATCTATCCTAATTTTCTTTATAATCATTTACGGTTATTTTACTATATTGCACGTTGCTTCATTGTATATGTTCAAACCTAGTAGGCTATTTTAAGGGGCCTTATCTTTAATATATGTCACTTACCTTTTCTTTGATATATTAATTAAGTTATTCTTTCTTGTTTTATCATGTCTCCATTTTAATATTCTTATTTCTGTCACACTCTAGTTAGATTTTAACATCTTCTTTAATAGCTTAAGTTCAAAGCCAAACAATATTGATTTCTTAATTATAATTTTATTAAATTTACTGTTTATCCTCCATAATACCTTTTTATCACACAAAAATCATTAGGGATTTCACCATATTAACTATTCTACCTTAATTCTAGAAGTTATTGTCTCATATTTATCTCCATTCTTGTATATAATATTTTCATGATGCTTAAATCTATCACACCTAGTTGTTATCTTATTTTTTAATAATACTATACTATATGTGTTAACATTATACCATCAAAATTGCATATCATACACTTCATTTCTACTAATTTAGGACTTCTTTCTTTTTAAAATTTCCTTGATTGCTCTAATTTTTCACGTGATTTATTTAATTTATTACTAATTATAATATTTAGCATGTAAAAAACATACATGAAGATATCTTTCTTCAATTATTTTTGTATCTCCATAACTAATATCAAAAGATATTCACTCATTGCTACTACCATACACTAAATAATAATATCTAATGATTAGCCCTAATTAAAGTTTTATTGTGTCATTAGGAGGGGTATTTGACAATAGGATTTGCATTTATGGGACACCTAAACTCAAATCTTAATTCTTAAAATGTGGGTGGAATATATTGGCAGTTTTTTTATCTAAAATATAACCTACATTCTAAAAATTTAACTTGAAAATTGAAATCCCTATTGATAGGTGGATGCAAATTTTTTGGAGCCATTAATTAACACCCACAACCATAAGATAACATTGGCTGTTGGCACTGGTATTTTGTTTTGCCTTAGGGATGTTTTGTCCCATAAAAGTTAGATTTCATTTATTAACAATTTTTTTTGGAATTGCAATGTGTCTCCATGGTAATTGCTCTTCTTATTTTGGATAAATTTTGGCTTTATGAATTGTTATTCATTTTGGGATTTTGCGCAATTGAAAATAGAAACATATTTAAAAAAGATACAATGCTTAAGAGTAATTGCTAGCTTGCAAAGGAGTTTTATGCTTTTGTGGGCTTCAATTTAGACTCATGCGGCCCTGGAAGAGAGTGAACTAATGCTTAAGGATTATGGCTTACTACCTAAACTAATGCAAACATGACAACGAGACTTATAACGTAGTCCCACCCAGGCCTAAGAAAACCCACACTCGGACTTACAATCCTGCCTGGAAAGGACTGCCAGCTAGACTCCCCTAATCACTTAAAATCATGTTGTTCAGTCTCCATGCAATGCATGATAGATTGGGCTATTATTTATTAGAGAAAGGAATGTAGGACTTATGAAATCAAGTTGCCTATATATATGACTCGTGTGCAATGCTTCTATCTAACGCAAAATTAACTTACAATTTCAAATTTATAAATAATTATTCTATCCACACAATTATATTAAGGTTGTTCATATTTTAGTGTTTAATGTCTTAGTAGCTTGTGTAGGAGTATGCAGTCTTTAATGATACATGCGTGAAAGATCTTAAAGTCAATTCGAGCGTGTAAGACAGACTTCACTGTAGAAGGGCGGTGATTATCGCTTGTCTTATCACCCATTTCCATGCAATAAGTGAATGCCTGAGGACATGAAATAGGATGTATTTATTATGTGATGCATATGGTTTTTGCACAATCAACTAATCGATATAGGATTTCTACATAATTTTTTATATATGATTTTACATGTAATGAAATTTTAATGTGTAAATGCAATCATTTTATTGTTTTTTTTTTAATTTTGTTGAGTTTAATTTTTTNGAATTTTAATGTGTAAATGCAATCATTTTATTTTTTTATTTTTTATTTTGTTGAGTTTAATTTTTAAAAAAATTAGATTAAAATTAGGTTGAAATTTTACTTAAANATAATAGAACTAGAAAAGGTTTGTGTGGCCGGGTACCACTATACACCCTAGAAGAAAGAGAAACGTGGGATATNATTCGAGCTAAGAGCACACCACAAATAACCCTAGAAAATCATGCAATTTTTAATCGTGAACCAAAAAAAAAAAGATGTTCGAAACAAACCAAACCAAAATAATAGAACTAGAAAAGGTTTGTGTGGCCGGGTACCACTATACACCCTAGAAGAAAGAGAGAAGTGGGATAGCAAAGCATCTACTTATACAACACGACCTAGACCTAGGGCATGCTCGGTGGTTGGCTAGACTTTATAGGTGTCTTCAGTTCGTGTTCTGGTACATTTGTAACTCATCCCCGCTCCGTTGTCATGTTGAAGTTATTTCTCACTTCGCTGTCATGTTGAAGTTCTTTCTCACTCCGTTGTCATGTTGAAGTTCTTTCTCACTCCGTTGTCATGTTGATGCTAATTCACTCGGTCGTTGTGTTGAGGTTCATTCTCACTTCATTGTCTTGTCGATGTTCATCGCATTCCGTCGTTATGTTAATGTTCATCCTAGCTTCGTTGTTGAATATGTCCCACTTCAGACCACCCCAAAATTCATAGCAACCAACAACAAATGACAGTCACCTAATTCTACAACAGACTCATTAACAAGAAAATAAATCCCTAGTTTACCAGAGCCCCTGTAGAAAAAAAGATTAGTGGCAAGTAACACACCACAAACATAGAAATATCACATTAGACTACAAAGATCCAGCATTGCACTGCAACACCAGGCCTTGTATCCTATTTGAAACACCAGGCTTTGTATCCTATTTAACTGTGCTTAGGGCATCATTTTTAGTACCTGCAAAAAAAGACATTGGAATTTATGTATATATATATATATATATATATTTGTGTGTGTGTTACAAATTTTGATGATATTAGCGACTATTTATGAAAATTGAAGAAACATAAATAAAATATTCATTCCAAATTAAACTTGGGTAATAATTTATGTGTTATGACAACCCATCTCAATATGATGAGTTGCATCGAGTTGGGTTATGACAAAATTTTTGGTATCAGAGCAATAGATTTGGAAGAATTAATTTATAACCATAGTCATAAGATTGATTAGTAGATGGGTGAGAGAGTTTTGGGTAGTTTAAGATTAATTTTTTTTCTACCTTTTCATTCATGTATGTTATATTAAGTTATTGTATGTGCATGTCGGGTATAAATATTTGGTAATTATGAATCCCTAAGATCAGGATGTGACAAATGAACAGATTTTCTGTTTAGTTGAGACAATACTAAGTGTAATGATATTATTCTATCAGATTCTATGGCTCATATTACTAGTTTGATTGCTAGTCATGCTTGCATATGTGATATTTAGATATCAGATAAAAAGTTGGAGCTTGAGTTAATTGTATTATTTGAGACTGAATTTGATGTTTAGGGTTTAGGGTTTTAGGTATGAATTAGTTGAGTAGATATGAAACTTTTATTTACTATAGTCGGAAGAGAGTGTCTTTATGTGTCGGCGATGAAACATTTTATTTTCAAGGTATCAGAGGTGTCCTATCAAACTATCAACTTTGATATTGGCTTTACAAACAATTATGGAAGGGAAATGATGTATTTCATATTTATGTGAAAGATGTGGGTGGTAAGAGATATTTTAGATATTTTTCCTGAGGTGTTGGCATGTTTACCTTTGGAAAGAGAAGTTGACTTTTCTATTGAGGTTAAAATTGATGCATCTCCAATTCTTAAGTCTCCTTATAGAATGACGTCTGAAGAATTTCTTGATTTGGATAGGAGTTTTATCAGACTCAGCGTATCTCATTGTGGTGAATCTGTGTTTTTTGTGAGAAAGAAGGATGATACAATGCATGTGTATTGATTATAGAGAGTTGAATAAGGTGACCATCAAGAATAAAAATCCATTGCCTAAGATTGAAGATTTGTTTGACTAGCTTGAAGGTGCATCTGTGTTTTCAAAGATAGATTTGAGGTCTTGGTATCGTCAATTGAGGGTGAAGGAAGAAGATGTAGCAAAAACAACTTTTTGTATTCAATATTATCACTTCGAATTTTTGGTCATGCCTTTTGGTGTCACAAATGCCGATGCTGTATTCTTGAATCTAATGAACCGTTTGTTTAAAGTATGTCAAGATCAGTTTGTTATTATTTTTATTGATGATATATTGTTGTATTCCTAGTCTGAAGAGTATCATGCAACTTATTTGAGATTGGTGTTAGAGATATTAATACAACATCAACTACATTTTAAGTTCTTGAAGTGTCAATTTTGATTAAAAATTATCTTTTTTCTAGCTCATGTTTTAGCGAAAATGGTATTTCTTTTGATCCCAAAAGGTGCAAAAAGTTTTGATTGGCCAAGTTCAACTACGGTGTCTGAGGTTCACAACTTTCTTGGCATGACATGTTATTAAAGAAAGTTTGTTGAGTCATCTTGACTAGATTAACTAGATTGACTCAGAAAGCAATCCGTTTTGACTGGACTCCCGAGTGTGAAACTAGTTTTCAAAAGTTGAAGAATTACTTGGTGTCAGTGCCTATTCTGATAATTCTAACCGGTGATGAGGGGTTTCAAATGTTCGTTGATGCTTCTTTGAGAGGATTTGGTTGTGTTGCAGTAGAATAAGAGTGTTGTTCCTTATGCGTCCAAACAATTGAAATCACACAAGAAAAATTATCCTACTCATGATATGGAGTTGATAAGTATTGTGTTTGCATTGAAGATATGGAGAAATTATTTATATGAAGTGATAATGTGAGATCCATTTAGATCATCCGAGCTTAAATTACATTTTTACTCGAAAGCTAAACTTGATACAAATTAGGTGGTTAAAATTGATCAAAGCTTATGACCTCAACATTATATATCGACCCGGTAAGATAAATGTGGTAGCTGATGGTTTGGGTATAAAGTTTATTTGTGTGACAATTTGTTTGATTTCATATGATGATACTTTAATTCGAGAGATAACAATGAAGTTATTCATATTAGTGATGTGGATGCAGTAGCTTCACAGATAATAGCTTAAGCTTTTTTGCAAGGGAGAATTAAAATAGCTTAGAGGTTAGATGTGAAAAGTAGAGGGTTGCGTTAGGTAATCGACAGTCACCATAAAATTTGTCAAAAAAAGGTCATGACATGAATTCTTTTGATCTTTGTGTAAGTGTTATGACGCCCCCTAGAAGCGACGTGTTGTATAGCCTGAATACAGTGAAAAGTGTGCAAGGGCCGCTACACCGACGCCTGAATGTAATGTCAAATAAGCAAAGGTTCCCACATTACGGACGGATGCGAGTAAAAAGTTAGTCCATAAAACTAATGAAATTAATATTAGGATAGGTTCTTGGAATATATGTACTCTCAATGGTAAATTAATGGAATTAGTTTATATTATGATTCATAGGAAGATTAATATCTTATGTATTCAAGAAATTAAATGGGTTGGAGAAAAGACTAAGGAGATTAATAATTTAGGTTTTAAACTTTAGTATTCTGGTAAGAGTTGCACTATAAATGGTTAGGTGTAATTATGGCTTAGAGTTTGAAAGATAATGTTGTAAAAATTAATAGAGTTGAAGATAAAATTATAGTCCTCAAGATTAATCCATTGATACTAAGATTTTTAATATTATAAGTGTTTATGCTCCTCAAGTAAGTTTAGATACAGGGTCTAAAGATAAATTTTGGAATGATTGATACTAAGATTTTTAATATTATAAGTGCTTATGCTCCTCAAGTAGGTTTAGATATAGGATCTAAAGATAAATTTTGGAATGACTTAGAAGACTTGATACAAATGATACCTCTTGAAGAAATAATTTTTATTGGAGGAGATTTAAATGAACATGTCGGTAGAGTGATAGAACATTTTTGAAATATTCACGGTGACTATGAGTTTGGAGTGACTAATGAAGAAGGTAGAACTATTTTAGATTTTGCTTCAGTGTATGATTTTGTTATTACTAATATTTTATTTAAGAAAAGAGATGAGCATCTTATTACTTATAAGAATGAATCTAATAAAACACAAATTGATTATTTTCTTATGAGAAAAAAGATCGTCGAGATTGTAAAGATAGTAAGGTTATTCCAAGTAAGGATTTATATACCCAACATCATTTATTAGTTCTAGATTTTAAGATGAAGAGTTGTAAAATAAAGAATACTAGGACTTATCATCGTAGAATTAGATGGGGGAACCTTAAAAACAAATAAAATTATTTTTATGAGTAAAATTCAATATTTCAAAATTTTGGATGTTCATGATGAAGCAAATGTGTGTGATAAAATAACAAATACTATTAAACAAGTAGCAAATGATGTACTTGGAGAATCAAAAGAAAAAAAAAATTAAAATAAAAATAGTTGGTGGTGGAATAATGATGTGTAAGTAAAAATAAAATATAAGAAGTTATTGCTGTAAAAATTGGTTTAAATGTAAAAGCTTAAAGAAATGAGAAAAATATCAATCGGTCCGTAGCGAGCCTAAAAGAACAATATGTGACGTTACAAATTCTGCTTTTAATAATCTTTATAATAGATTAGTTACTAAGGAGGGTGAAAAATACATGTATAAGCTAGTCAAACAAAGAGAAAAGAAAAGTAAAGATTTAACTCAAATAAAGTGTATTAAAAATGAAAATCAAAGAGTGATTTTCTTAGAAAAAGTTATTCAATATAAGTGGGTGAGTTATTGTGATAAACTTTGAATGAAATTTCTGAAAATACGATCGACTTTAGTGATCTTAATATTGTTAATAATAATAAAACGATTTATTTTTGTCGTCACATTAGTAAAAAAAAGTTGAGCAGGCTTCAAAGAAAACTAACGGTGGAAAGTTTTTAGGACCTTATGATATCCCAATTAAAGTATGGAAATGTTTAGGAGATTTGGGAGTTTGTTGGCTTACTAAACTCTTTAATATTATTTTAAAAACTATAAAGATGCTTAAGGAGTGGAGGAAGAGTATTTTGGTTCTCATTTTTAAGAATAAAGGGGATGCACAAGAGTGTGCAAATTATAGATGAATTAAGTTGATGTGTCGTACTTTAAAATTATGGGAGAGGGTAATTGAACATAGGTTGAGACATATTGCAAAGATTTCTCATAATCAATTTGGATTTATGTCGGGCATGTCTGTTATGGAAGCTATACATTTATTGAGAAGTTTGGTGGAGAAGTTCAGAGATAATAAGGAGAATCTATATTTGATTTTTATTGATTTAGAAAAAGATTACGATAAGGTTCCAAAAGATATCCTTTGGAGAGTTCTTGAGAATAAAGGTGTTGATATGACTTATATTCAAGTCATTAAAGATATGTATGCTAAAGCTGTTACTTGTATTCGAACTGAAGGAGGATTGACCAAATATTTTTCTATTTCTGTTGGATTACATCAGGGATCAACTTTAAGCCCATATTTTTTTTTGCTTTAGTTATGGATGGTTTTACTAGACATTTACTGGAGGATGTACCTTGGTGTATGCTTTTTGCTGGCGAGAGAAAAAACCCAACAAAAACTNAAACCTTGAATTATGGAGGTCTACATTGAAGTCTAAAGGCCTTCATTTGAGTAGAACTAAAACTGATACATGAATGTAATTTTAGTAGTAATAGCTCTAGTGACAGAAGTGTGACTTTGGGTGATCAAATTATTAAAAAGTGTGAACGATTTAGATATCTTGGAGTCTAAAGGCCTTCATTTAAAGTAGAACTAAAACTGAATACATGGAATGTAATTTTAGTAGTAGGGCCTTCGTTTAAGTAGAACTAAAACTGAATACATGGAATGTAATTTTAGTAGTAATAGCGTGGCAGAAGTGTGACTTTGGGTGATCAAATTATTAAAAGGTGTGAATGATTTAGATATCTTGGGTTCGTGTAACTTTGGGTGATCAAATTATTAAAAGGTGTGAACAATTTAGATATCTTGGGTCCGTTGTTCCAAAAGTGAGGTCAACAACATGGAATGTAATTTTAGTAGTAATAGCTGTGGCAGAAGTGTGACTTTGGGTGATCAAATTATTAAAAGGTGTGAATGATTTAGATATCTTGGGTTCTTGGGTGATCAAATTATTAAAAGGTGTGAACGATTTAGATATCTTGGGTCTGTTGTTCAAAGTGATGTTGCTATAGATGAGGATGTTAATAGTAGAATTCAAGTTGGTTGGTTGAAGTAGAGGAATGCTTCGGGCCTTTTGTGTGATAGAAAAGTACCGCTTAGACTGAAAGGAAAATTTTATAAGACGGTGGTGAGACCTGCAATGCTTTATGGCGCTGAATGTTGGCCTTTAAAAGAGACGCTTAATACTAAAGTTAAGTTTTGTCGAGATGAGAATGATTTGGTGGATGAGTTACTTTACACTTAGAGACAAAATGCGAAATGAATATATTCGTGATAAGGTTGTTGTAGCTCTTGTGACGGATAAAATTAGAGAAAGTCGTCCTAGATGATTTGGTCACATTAAGCGTCGACCATCAGATGATCTGATTAGGAGAGTAGATGTTTTAGATTCAACTTATGTTAAGAAAGACAGAGGTAGGCCTAGGAAGACTTGGGCTTATTGTATAAAAAAAATGATCTTAATTTATTAGAATTAAATGAAAATATGACACTAAATAGGTCGCAATGGAGAAAAATGATTCATGTAGCTGACCCCACGTAGTGGGATTAAGGTTTTGTTGTTGTTATTGTTGTTGTAGAGGTTATATGATGAGTATTTCATATTTTTTTTATCAGATTAATTCAGGGGGAAGATCTGAATTACATAGGAATGATTATGGAGTGTTGTGGACATTGACTTTGGATTCCTGTTAGATATTGCATGAGGCTCATTATTTTGAATATATAATTCATCCAGAGAGCAATAAGATGCATTATGATTTGGAGTTGATGTTTTGGTGGTCTGAGTCAAGGCCCAAGGTGGTTGGTTAAGTTTGTTTCAAGAAGTAAGAATTGTCAGATGGTGAAAGCAGATCACCAGAGATCTGGTGGTTTGCTGTAACATTTGCCTCTTCCTAAATGGAAGTAGGAGGATGTCATTATGAATTTTGGTAATATGGGTGGTGGTTGATCGGTTAATGAAGTCTGCATGTTTTCTTTTTATGAGACAAACGGATTCCGTTAAAAAATTGACACAATTATATATATGTAAGATTGTTGGACTACATAGTATATTGAGGTTATTATTTTTTTTAGTGATGACAAATATAATTCTAGATTTTGGAGATGTATTTAGGAAGGTTTAGGGTCTAAGTTAAAATTTAGTACAACTTTTCGTCTGTAGAAAGATGATCAGTCTAAGAGGATTATGCAGATATAGGAGAGTTTATTTAGATTATGTGCACTTGATTTTGGAGGGAGCCGGAATGATCATATTTCTTTGAGTGAGTTTGCCTATAATAATTTTTAGTCAAGTATTGCTGGGACATAATATTAGATATTATATGGTAGGTGTATGACACATTATCTTGGACGGAGGTGGGTGAAAGAAGATTGATTTGTGTTGTGTTAGTAATGATGTCTTTGAAATGATCAAACTAATCCAAAATAGATTGAGAACAACACAAGATAAACAAAGGAAGTATTATGACCGAAAATATCTGACAGTTGAATTTATGGTGGGTGATTTTGTATTTACCAGGGTCAATCCTGGTAAAAGGGTGGGTAGATTTGGTAGAGTGGGTAAGCTTAATCTGAGATTCATTGGGCCTTTTCAGATGATCGATATATTTAGTAATTCTGCTTTTTGATTATTATTATATGATCGTATGTCAGATTTGTGTGATGTGTTTTATGTATTCATTTTAAGAAAGTGAATTTTTTATTTTGAGCATAGAGTTTTTGAGGATCAGGTTGAGATGCAACCTAACTTGACCTATAGAGGAATCAAAATGTATTTTGACCCTTGATGTGAGATAATTTAGGAACAAGCACATCCCTATGTTTAAAGTTCATGTGAAGTACATATTAGAAAAAGAAGCAATTTGGGAAAAAAAAGGTTGGTATGAGGTAGTTCTGTCCATATTTATTTGATAGTTAGAGATTTTTGAATGTTGAGGACGATATTTATCTGAAGGGAGAATGTAACGACTGCAACTGTAGTATATTGACCTTTGATCTGATTTTAGGATTTGGTAAGCCTTGCATGTTTATTTATGTTTTTTGATTTTTTTTTTATGTTTTTGAAGTTAATTTGATGCTCAATTTATTCGCGATTTTTTAGTAATTTTGATTTGGATAAAATTTGATCTATGAAAATCAATTTTGTTATATTAAGATAATTTTAATTGTTTTGTTCATACCCGATTTATATAATGTCTTCATTAGATTGTAAAACACGCTTGATTATATCTTGAGCATATTTGTACATTTCCTTATAGGCATAATAAGTAAGAAAAGAAAATAATTTTTATTAGATTTGTCTTAAAGATTTGGTACATTCTTATACAAGTGAACTTTCTGGAGCTATTTGGTATCCTTTTGCAAACCATATTCATCAGTGTGTTCTAGTTGTTTTTTTGTTTATTGACTAATTTTTCATAACTTTTAGAGTCATATTCTCTATAATAAATTTAAATAAAGTTTATATTCAATTAATTATATTTATATTGTTTTATTAAATATGTAAAAAAATATTATATATAAATATCATAGCCCGCTTTTCATTTTCAGATTTTTTCCATCTCCCTCAAACAAAGAAATAGAGAGAGAGGATTCTAGTGAGAGAAAATTAGTTTCGAAGGCCTTAGTGTTGATTTCATTAGTTTGACCCGTTGGGGAAATTGTGCGGTTTTTGGTAGGCTATTGTTAACCTACTTCATATTTCAAATTCGTTCTTTGTAAAGTTTTGATATTTTATTTGCCAAAGTTTCATAGAAACTCAGATTTACGAAGATTTATAAACCTTTTACTATGTAATTTTTTATATCTTCTAGATTACATTGTGTTAGACAAATCGACATATTTATATATATTTTTTTCACTAGATATTTTGTGTTTTACAATATTTTACATATTTTGACACATTCGTTAAACTTGATAATTTTTTTGTAAAACAAGAAATGCTTGAAATATTATTTTGAACATTTCATATAAGTGGTTTTGAAAATTTGGTTTGTTGATATGTGTTGATTTTTTTTCCTTTAAATTTTGTTATTGCTTGTGCCTACTGGTTTATACAAATTTCTGTAGTATGTTGTGATATTTGATATTTCAAAATTATTAGCATTCATATGCTTGTGTATCAAAATTTTGTGTCAAATATGATAAAAATGGGGGAAATGCAATTGATTGTGGTTGGTCGGCTATATGTTTTGTGCAATTAAGTGGAGTTATAAAAGTTTTTGTACTTATGAAATTATTCATCTGTGCTTTTGATATGCTTGAACAGATTTAAACAAGTGAATATATAATTGGAAGTGAATCTATAAGAAGCATAGAAAAAATATAAACAAGTGAAAATATAAGTGAGAGTGGAGGTATAAGGAGTGACATGAAAATTTTAAAATAATTTAAATAAATAAATGAATTTTGATTTTTATATTATTTTATTGCATTTATGATATCATATTGCTTATATTGCTACTTAGCATATGCTTCCTGCTATAATTTTTGGTATTGACATTGCGATAGATGCTATATGTNGCTATAATTTTTGGTATTGACATTGCGATAGATACTATACGTGATATTTTACATATTGAATTTATTTACGTCGAATACATATCTATTATATATATATATATATATATATATATAAAGTTGCAATAGGTTTTGAGTTGCCTACTGAGATGTGGTTGCTCATCTTTGCTTTATTCACATCTGTTGTTTCAGGGATCGGTAATGCTCAGGTTGAGTAAAAAGTTTTGGGTTCCTATTATGAGTTTGATATTATGTATGTCAGTATGTTAGATCTATAATTTTGACATTCATGATGATATGTGTATTTTAATGATAAAAATATTAAATAATGATGTATATATTTCATTTCATTGTATGGTGATGTGATCTGAATGAATTTTAGATAATTTTATTTTTTAATATTTGATGATTTTAACGACTTTGTTTATGAAAATGAAAAAAAAAAGTAAACAAGACTTCTTCCCAATAGATCCAAAATAATAATTTATCTATTATGACTTCGACATGAGGCAACTCACCTCAATATGGCATGTTGTATTGAGTTGGGTTCTGATAACAACTTCAATTATAACTCATTGGGAAGGCAATGACTGGATTCTGGCTGGGTTTGCAATTAGTAGCCCGCGATGTTCAAGGATCTCTCGCGAGAAAATAACGAGTAGATCCGACTTGGAAGGCAAAGAGTGAATCTCACCATTCAGAAACCTCTTGCGAGACAGTTGAGACTAGAGCTCGATTGGAAGGAAATGACCACATTATGGTGTTCAATGACCCTCGTGATATAATTGCGATTAGAGTTAGCTGGGAAAGCAACGCTGGACCGCGTCATTAATAGACTCAAGACATCCCTTAGATTTTCTTCTATCGTGCACTTTCCTTCGAAGTATCATTCGGTTTTCCATCACAATAGAACTCACGATTGAAGTAGCTGTTCATGCATCTCCGTTGAAGCCTTATTCTTCTTCTTCAAAGTTGTTGTAGACGCTACTAAATTATTTCTTCTTTGTAGTCACTACTCACAATTAAAGCAACCATTTTTTCAACGCGTTCGAACTCACAAACTGGAACTCCTGCGAGGAGCATGTGGTCATGAGGATGCTTGCAAAGTGGTAGCTCGCCGAAGATGCCGCTCTTGGTTTGTCATTACTGCTAGAAGAGACTTGGAAGGCCCAATCGAAGGAGCTCTTCGAGATTGTCTTCCATCACAGTCAAACACGCTATTGCTCCCCTCACGACCAAACCTGTGATTGAAGCCCATATTCGTGATTGAACTCGTGATCGAAGTGCAAGCCGGAACAAGATTCTATTATTTATGGGTGCCCTGATCGTGTATTTTTGCCCTCAAGGTTGTTGCAGGTCTCGAGTTTTGTCAAAAAATTTTGAAGTTGAAATAATTTTAAAAAAATTACACCGTGATGGAAACACAATTTCAAAAAATAATTCAAATATTGTGGAGTGATAATGATTGAGAATATTTTGAAAATGTTTTGGGTTAATTTTTTTAAAAGGAATAATAGTTCATCAAAGTTCTCTTGTAGACACCCCACAATAAAATGTTATTGCTGAAAAAAAAAACATTTATTGGAAGTAGCTCGAGCATCGCCATTTAAAAATCAGATGTCAAAATATCTTTGGAGTGAAGCCGTTCTTACTCCTACATTCTTTGTTAATAGAACACTTGATAAAGTTTTGAATTCTGAAATATCCTTTGATATTTTTCACAAAATTTATCCAACAAATGAGCTTTTTTCTTATTTAACTTTAAAGATATTTGATTGTATTGCATTTGTTCACATTCATGCCATAAAATGTGTTTGTTGGTTATGCTCTTAAAAGGGGTATAAATATTTTGAACTTCTTTCTAAAATAATGCTTGTTACCTTGAATATCACTTTTTTTGAAATACAATCATTTATTTTCATCTTATCTTCAAGAGGAGAGTGACAAAACAAAGATTCGAATATTGGTTTTCAGGACTTTTTTCATACTAAAGATACAAAATAATCTCTTCAATCTTAATTGTTCATACTGAAAATTCAAGCTATATTATATCAAGACAAAATGAGTCTATTTTCTTAAATCAGACGATTCAAATCTTCCTGCAATGTGATTTCATGATGTTCATAGTTCTATTACAACGAGCAAAGAGGAAAAAGATGAACTACAACATTAATACCATTTGACATTGTCTATTTGCGATAAATTACAATTCAAAAAGGAAGTCTACAAATTCTTTTCATTGCCCATAATCCATGTATCCTCCAAATAATGTCCTTACTGAGCTTTTACCCCATGATCAATCAACTTTATCTTCGAGTTTTGTGTCTTCTAGTCCTGAACCTGAGTCTAATACTACTCTTAAATCTGATGATTCCAGTTATCCCATTATTGCATGTATGGGGTTAAGGTATTGCACCCAACATCTATTGTCTTGTTCTGTATCATGTGAAAATCTTTCACTCATTTTTCAGGTTTTTACAACACATTTGTCTTGTATGAAGATCTGTAATACTGTGCATGATGCTTTGAAAGTTTCTAAGTGGAAAGAGATCGTCTTCGCGGAGATGAAAGCTTGGAAAAAAAATGCCATGCAAGAATTGGTTGATTTATCCAAAAGGAAGAAAATTATCTGATGCAAATGGGTGTTTACACTCAAGTATAATTTTGATGCTCTCCAGAACTTTACGAGGCTTGACTGGTTATCAAGGGATTCACTATTTATGACATTGATTACTTAGACATTTGACTTAGTAACAAAACCAAACTCTTTAAAAATCTTTCTGTCACTTGCAACTAATCTTGACTGAGCCCTACAATAGTTTGATATAAAAAATGTATTTCTCAATGGGACCTGGAGGAAAAAATGTACATGGATGCATCTCCAAGATTTAGTGAGAAGTTCTAACACAAAAATGTGTAAATTAAAAAAGATCTTATACGAGTTAAAGCAGTTATCAAGAGCGCGGTCTAAGAAATTTATATTATTTATTGAAGGTAGGTGTATACTTATGTGCAAGGACATCATGCAATGTTCTTGAGACATTCAAAGGGTGTGTTTGGTTGGTATAATTTAGCGTTAATATGATCTAGTAAATCCAAAAATCGTAAATTCGTTAATTCCACTCTTCTCGTAGATTTAGTAAATTCGGATTTAAGTCGAATCAAAAGTAAAGTTTTGACTCTTAAATCAGAAAAACTCGTTAATCTGCCGAACCCTTGCATTTTTGCATTTGGTTGGATTTCATAAATCTGGTGATACTTTTATTGAAAGGTGCTACCAAACACCCCCAAAGGATGGGAAGGTAACAATATTGTTTGTGCATGCAAACGATATAATTCTCACAAGGGATGATGTATATGAACTGAACCGGTTGAAGAATTCTCTTTCATCAGTTTTTGAGTCTTGGGATGTAGAATCTCTGAGGTAGTTTCTTGGCATGGAGATTGCTATATCAAATAAAGTGATTTCCCAATGGAAGTATATTCTTTATATTCCAAAGGAAGTTTAGGGATGAGTGGTTGTGGGTTTGCAGACATTCCAATTGATCCTTGTAAAAAATTGGAGATGACAAGGAGGGTGATCTAGTGAATACAACTTGATGTCAAAAGTTGATATACTTATCACATTCACGGCCAGATATTCCTTTTTGTTGTAAGTTTGGTAAGTCAATTTATGCATTCACCCTTTTAGAAATATCTTCAAGTTGCTAATAGGATTCTATGTACCTAAAAAGAAGTCCACACACCCAAACATGAAGCATATATGATGCAACTAATGCAGATTCAAATGTTGACAAGAGATTGACGTCCAGATACTGTACTTATGTATGGGGAAAATTTGGTTACATGACAAAGTAAGAAACATAATGTAGTGGGAAGGAATAGTGCCGATGCAAAATATCAAGCTCTTGCTAATGGATTATTTGGGATGTTATTGCTCGTAAATTCTTGAAAAGCTACTGATACTGATAAACATGTCAATGACGTTGTAATAAGACAATAAAGCTGCCATCAACATTGCAGAGAATCTAGTGCAACATGATCACACAAAACATGTGGAGATCAATAGTTGATTCATAAAAGAGAAGATTGATTGTGGAGCTATTTGCACGCCTTTCACCCCAACAACTCAACCAGTAACAAATATCTTCACCGAAGCGATTTTTCAGGCCTAATTTTGAGTTCCTTGTAAACAAGTTGGGCATGATAGATATCTATGCTCCAACTTGAAGAGAAGCAGGGGTAGGTGGGGGGATTTTTAGTAGTTTCTATTTTTATGATTAGTTTTTTTTGTTGGTAATTTCTATTTTTTTTTCTAACATGGGGACTTTATGGCTTTTCTAATGTGGTGGCCTTCCTCTTCTATTTATCTTGAAACTGAGTCTCATTAATTCATGGAGGAATAATTATTTTTTCCCTCCAAAAAACTACAATACAAATGATTTTGTTATAGAGCCCACTGAGATGAATTCCGCTCAAGATTATCCCGTCCTAAGATATGATATAATTCTTGAGGTATTAGCTTACTTGTTCCCCTATTCTACTCAGGTTTGAAAAGTGTCCTATTATATCAAATGTACTTGATGTGCAATGAAGAATATTTAGAGCAGTTGGTTGTTTTTTCATTTTAGGCAATTATCAAACCTTTTTGGCGGAGGATGAAGACACTTTCGATGTAGTGTTTTCTCATGCAACCCAAAGCTCAATGTTGCTATTTGTAGAAGTTGTATTCGTTATGTTCAGGTGAGGAGAAACCATTGATTCTCTTCCATGTGTTAATCCTCATAAATGTACAACTAAATTCTCACGAGCCAAGTTGTCGGAGAAAATGAATCGGGTTCATCAAGTAGTAGATTTTGAACCAAGTGCATTCACTCAAGGGGCTACCCGAAACATGTATTTGGACCGTTCTATTTGTTGTTAAGCATGTTGTTATCACCTATATAAGCAATCAACTAGCCTATGAACTTGTCCACAAGACATAGCCATTGATGTGCTAAAGCATATAAAGTTTTAGCCAGCTTTGCTAAAGTTCTCATTAGGAAAACTTCATTCTCAAATAATCTTTTCTTTTACTCAGAGCTTATCAAGGTTCTCCATGCTCTTAGATACAAAGTTGCCCGAAATCAAGCTTTATTATGCAATATAACTTTTATTATGTAAATTTAGCTTTTCATTTAGCATTAACCTTTAACAGAAACTTATAAATATGTTGTCGGAGAATGAGCTTGATATATTCTAGTACATTTTGGTTAGGTCAGTCATATCAACTTGTATTTTTAGACAATAATTAGGGTTGCAAGCTAACTGAATCTAGCCAAGTTAGAGGTTATTCACGCTTGAGCTTTTTGACCATAAGCCTATTCAAGCTTGGTTCAAGTTTTAATGGTGGTGTTCGAGCTTGAATATTTAAATTCATACTTATTTACGCTTGGTTCAAGTTTGGTTTATTTTGTGATTATCAAGTTTTAAATAGGCAGCTCATTTGAAAATACAAACGAAACCCTTATTAGGTCTTAGCAAGCTGAACTTTATTTGAGCCGAACAAAAGAATAGTGCCATTCAATTCAAATCTACCCTGCTACTGGACCATATGACCACATTTATTTTTTTTTTGGAAGGTAACCTTTATCATTTGGAATTTTCCAAGCCACTTCACAATTTTCAAGCAACTCTCTTACTCTTTTTATGTAAACATTATTAGCTTTTACCTTCACACAACTTTAGACTAAATACTTAATGGTATGACCATGATTTTGGATCTTATGCACAAATTATTTCATAAAAATTTTTTTGGAAGCATCTCCTAATAGAAGTTTTATTATAGAAATATTAGTACGTTTTACCTATTTCACTACTATATAATGAACTATTATTTTTTATAGAACGTGCATTAAATATATATTTGACCGTTTATTTAGTAATATTAATCTTTTTATATATTTTAAGATAAAGAGTCTTTTTAATTTTAAATTAAATTTAATTATATTTTATTGAAGTATTTTTCAGTTATAATTGTACATTAGATTTTATCTCAGTTACAGATACGTTAATTATATGTGTTGAATGTGTGAAGTGGTATACATATCCTTAATCTAGTTTTATATTCAATATTATATCAAGCTTCAATTAAGTTAGTTAATGAGTTTGATCACAAACTTTAAACGATATTATTTATTGTCACGAGTAAATTGAGGGATAAATTGTTCATGTTTCTTCATTCAACAATTGAGTATTTATAAAAATATTTAATTTGTTTACTGATTTAATCAAATATATGAAATGATCTCTAATCGAGCTAAGCCACTTATAGCTTATTGAATGTTTAGTTTATTTGAATTTCATAGTTTGTTTACCTAGTTCTATTTATCTTCTCTATTTTTCATAGGCTTAGTTTGTAATTCACTAAAGCTTTGGTATCATCTACAAAAGAATTTAGAAACTTCATCTTCTTAGATGCAATGAGCATGGATTGAGACCTATGACCATTAGCTAAGTTATGGAGCCTCACGAGGAAAGGATTTCTCTCATGGTGGAGCGACCGGACTTAAATTACCAATTATAATTGTATTGATTAGAAAAACACTTGACAAAATAGTCCAACGTGGAACAATTATTTATTCCCATATTCTTTCAAAGTGCAGATATGATCCTCTTATTTGTAGGCTATAATCTGGTTCAAAGTACTCGGCTTTACACCAATTATTGATAAGACATACCCAAGGAGAGTATCACAGAAACTTTATTGACTTTTTGTACTACGAAACGTTGACTTCAACTATACAATGCTTTCTCTATGGAGATTCTAGAGGCTTGACCTCCATAGATGTCCAAAATGTAGAAATAGACTGAGAAGTTGTGCCATCAGCAACAATTATAACATTGGCATTGATGCAGAACAAAATGTGAGAATGTTAGATAAGAGTTTCCACAATCACGAGGAAAGGGTGATATCTTTCATGTTGGAGGAACCGAACTTAAATTACCAATCATAATTGTTTTGATTAGAAAAACACTTGACAAAATAGTCTAGGGAAGTTTTGGAACAATTCTTCATGCCCATATCCTTTCAAAGTGCAGATATGATCCTCTTATTTGTTTGCTATAATCGGGTTCACTTTGATACATGTAGAAACAGGCTAAGAAGTTGTGCCATCAGCAACAAAAATAACATTGGCATTAACACAAAACAAAATGTGATAATTTAATGATGAATCGCCACAATCACAATGGTATACTCTTTTACTCTACTTTGAGTCTCTTTTATAGAGATTGGTGATGCCATCCATGGCAAGGAGTATTGCAAGTGACAAATACTGATGAGGACTGATTCACACATTCAAAACTTGTCAAAATACCTTGTTTCAAGGAGATCATCAACGCGATGCAGTGGATTGCTGACATCCTGGTAACCTCGTTGAAGAACGTAACACATGATTGGTATCAGCAATACTTAGAAATTGATGATTTAATGTAGTTAAACTTCAAACTAGTTCAGTAAGGAGAGGTAAATGCTACATAAATGTCATGATCCTTGCGATGGAATGGGCAGAATTTATCTTCATCGATGCAGATAAACCTTGAAATGGTAACCTCTATAGTGATGGGATTGTGGTCATAGTATTGATCACGAACCACCAAATCGACATCATTTTAACTCCAGGAGCAATCCCAACATTCCTAGCGGCAGACCCCACAACAATAGAAGAGTTCTTTTCAAACGACCTCATCAGAGGGGAGAATTCTATAGCAGGCTTCAAATTGAACTGCACAACAGGCTTAACGGAATTGTTTATTTCAGGCTTCATCACTGCGACGACCACATCCCCATACTTGGCTCCAACATCGTCAAACCCTTGTCCAAATTTAATGATTGTCAGGTCAGACAGCTCACTCATGTTGATAACATCTACTCCGGTAGCGAAAGAAAAAAATCAACTTTGGCGAAGACATTGTCCCGGTCATTTGAAGAATTTCCAAATGTCAGCGACGTCTTACGTCTTGCAGTTTCAACGGAAGTACACAAATCGACGTACTTGTCATGTGAATTGGGCAATTTATTTTAGATATATTTTTATTTTGAATTTTATTCACGTGTATTGTTTTGTTTTGATATTTTTATCTTTTAATCTTTATTTACGGATTTTGCAGCGTGTTTTCATATATATGTTAACGGTGTTTGCTTAATTTCAGAATTTAAATGGAAGGTATGAGCGTAGAGGTTAAAAGTGAAATTCAAGACCGATCGGGTACTGATTTCACAACGCACCTCGCGCACCAACACATCTATTGGGGGTTCGATCCCACACAAAAAAAGAAAACCCTAAATATTCCTGAACCACTCTGTTTAGGGATTGGTTAAACAGGTGATTCTGGAACCGAGAGAGTTGGTCGTGCTTGCCCACGAAAGAAATGAGAGAAGCATGCCGACGGAAGAATGTTAATCTGGTCCATGAAGGACATAGACACATTACCGATGTATGAAGATAGAAACTTACTGATCATAATGGAGAGTAGAGCTAGTCCTCAGCGGAGTCGCTAGAAATTGTCGGTCGTTAAATTGAAAAAATAATTGTTTAATTTTGAAAATACAAGACCGAACCGATCCTATATAGTCTGCGAACATTTATGTTGACCGACAAGTTCTTCTACCTAATATTAAAAATTCGATAGGGTTTATTTTACATGGGTTCTTAAAGCTCCATAGAAAGGCAAACACCTATAGTTAATTACCTCTCAAATGACTAAAGTTACTTAATAGAATTCTCGATGATGATCAGAGGTATCAATTTTCATGAATTCAAAGTTTAGGGTTTCCAATGTTGGACATAGAAAGTTCAAGTGAGAAAAGGGACTAAACGGGAACAATTATTTCTAGAGTCAAAGGAAAGAAAAGTAGGGGATGTCACGGATCCTGAGGGAAACCTCGATCACTTCCCAAACTATCATATTATTTAGCTTCAATTTTGAGATGTTATTCGATGTTTCATCTTGTCAATTTTATTATTTAGGGCTTATATTTGCATGACACAGTCATACAAATGGCCTGGAAGATATGAGAGTTTACATCGTATCGGACTATAACCTCAGAACCTTAAGCGAGTTAGGGCTTAGACTGCACAACTTGATTTTGTAAATACCTAAAAGATAAAGTAATGATTTATGTCGCGCTAGACAAACTATCTTGATATCCTATGACATGTTATTTAAACTAGGGAAAGGTATGCTGTTGTTAATCGTCATCCTCTACCTGCTATTTCTCTGTCGTACCGCCCACGAAAACTTGCTCCAAGCTCCGAACTGTAGCAACTCCAAGTTTAGTTTATTTTTGTATTTGCAAGTATAATTATTATTGGGTCTCAAGGGCCCGGTGTACCTCCTAACATATGTCTCAATGTTCTCTACCCAAGGAGTTTAGCAAGTGCACTAAAGTAAATAATGCAATAAAAAAACAACAAATTACAGGAAACTTAAACAAATTGCTAGAAAATCTGGTATAAGAAAATCATAATAAAAAAACATAAACGAGTAAAACAAAACATGATGTCACGTATAAAAGACCAAGAGTATGTAATTTATATATGATATTAGAAATGTCCCTAATTGCCTGGAGGATTTGAGTGTAAGGCTTAAACTCAAATCTCAGAGCATTAGATTTCACTGTAGGTTAAGTCATGATGAGAATTTCACAACTTGATTTAATTAAAAGGAAGTTATGAACCACATCTTGGTGTATCCTTATGTCTAGCATTTAACTAACTTTTGAATTGAGGTCAAATGCCTAGTTTCATCATTCATTTGAAAATTAGGTAATGAAACTCTGACCTAGGGTGTGCTCATGAAGTTATGAACCACATCTTGGTGTATTCTTATGTCTAGCATTTTAATTAACTTTTGAATTGAGGTCAAATGCCTAGTTTCATCATTCATTTGAAAATTAGGTAATGAAACTCTGACCTAGGGTGTGCTCATAAAATTTAGGAAGCCTGCACTTTAATTTGTGCTTGAAGTGATTTAAAGTGTTTTACCCTCAATGAAATGTTTTTCAACTAATCCTCAAATATCTTTTAAGTGTTTTCAAAATAATTATATCAGAAATTTCATTTTTGACTTAATCGTTATAACAAAAATAATTTAACGAATAATGTGGCCGAGCCACTTCTAAAAAGAAATCAACAAAGCAAAGGGGTAGAATCACAAGTAAATCGGCCTAAATCTTTTAATTTCTTTCAAATCAATGATCAAATCAACCATCAAAATGATCACAAGTAAATCGGCCTAAAACCGTTTAAATTCTTTCAAATCAATAATCAAATCAACCATCAAAAGGTGTTTAAAAGCTTCCGAAAATCAACACTTAAACTGCCCAAATCGATGTATAAAGCCTCCAAAAATCAGCACTTAAGCCCAAACCAATACATAAAAGCTTTCAAATATCTTCTCAATTTGACACAAACACAGCAGAAAATAACCATGAAACTTGGTCAAAATCGTAGTATAAATGGGACACCAAATAGTTTCAAACATTTCCAAAACCACGGCAAGGCGAGCTGCCATTTCCAAATCCAGCTTATAAAAACAAGTGAACTACTGACGCCATTTCTCGAAAAGCTAAGGGATAAACTAGCTGCAGTTTTAATATCAGTTAAACAGTGACTAAGTACTTGTTAAACTCCAGAATACATTACATCTCTTCATTTCTGCTGAAGCAAATTGTTCACAGGTAGGTTCTTTGGATAAATATTCCTTTGCAAACATTTTTCATCATCAAAGTTTCTCTAAGCTAATTCAAATGATATGAACGACAGATGATAAAGTAATTAAATATTACAAGGACTTGCCAATCCTGAAAATCCTTCATAACCAAATATCAAAATACTTTCCATGTGAGTTGGATTACGATAATCCTTCATAACCAAATATCAAAATACTTTCCATGTGAGTTGGATTACGAAAAGGAATAAAAAGCTTAAGCATATTAATAAAGAAAGGACATCCAAATCAAATACAAAACAAGCCAAAATAATATATATCGCAAGAAGGTCTGCCCACACGAAACGTTTGCATAAACGAGCACAAGAACCACTATTGAATCCCTTATGACCCGAGAGTATAGAACCGACTTATATAAATTTCAAATTTGCATAAAGCCAACCCAAATGAATTTCCAATCCGCATAAAATTGACTTATACAAATCTCAAATTTGCATAAAGCCGACCCACATACTTTTTAGGTTCTGAATAGATATGAATGTGAAAGTTTCATATTTGAGGTGACATGTGTGTGAATTTCCATTTCTCCTTTTCTTTTGATGTTTTAGGCAATTAAATACATAAGGAAAGGTCATATGCATGTAAATCTTCCAAAATTTATGCTGCTTGGAACAGAGGAGATCAACACAACAAGAATAGGGTAAATCAAATAAAATAGTTACCTCCGAATTAGATACAATTCACTACCCATGTGCATTTACATGTCATCCAATCCATGTTTTTACACATCTAGCACTTAAGTTTCACTTTTTATAGTAATTCCACCAAAATCCTTCATGCAGCAAGAGGAAAACTACCATACAGACCTAAAATCTGCAGCCTATAAACCACCAAACAAGCCCAAGAACTACCAAATTTGCAGCCCAAACAGTGGGCAAAAACCTCCCAAATCTCAGCCAAATATACCATTAAAGTCTTAAAGAAACATTGGTAAAAAAAAATCTTCAAACTGCTCTAAAACAAGTGCACAATTCCCCCTTCCCAAATCAGCAGTTGATTAGCCTAAAACAGTTTCCAAAAAAATTCCAAATACTTACAATTTATCAAATCTTTATGAATAAAACCAGAAATCATACTCTTTGACACATTAAATTTGATTAGAAAATGAAACACATATATGCTAATGAATGAGCTACCAGAAAGATCGAACCCATGAAGATTATAGAGGCTATCTCTAAAATGCTCGAAGAAAGGAGAAAGAGGGCTTCAAACTAGAAAGAGTCGAACGACAAAGCTTCAGCAACGACACAAAACCAACCGCAATCCAACAACAGAACTCATCCTTTTTTTTGCTTAAAGTAAAACAGAGAAAACCAAAGCTCTAAGCACATAAAGAACAGACCAACCAAGAGGGAAGAATCACTCAAAATTTCGGCAGAACCTTCCCCCTCTCCAAAATTTCGGCCAACCAGTAAAGTCTCCCCAATTTGGTTTTTATAGGCAAAGAGGGAGAGGAGATGTTATCAATACCCACCTGAGGTGAACTGAAATTTGAAAGCGATGGGCGGGAGTGCTAATGGTTTAACTTCTACCAAAAGTGTAACTATATAAAGCGATGATACCTCAAGTGAATCCAAAAAGTTCCAAACAAACCATGCAATATTTCAGCCCAATCACAAGCAATATTTGGAGCATGTATTTCATACTTTAATTGCAAGAAAGAAAGTGAAATGATGGGTCTCAAGCACAACCATTAAAGAACAATAACAGATTTACATGCATACCACTCAATCTCTACGTATTTACATATCTAACACCCAAATCTAATATTGCATATTCAGAATTTGGCAGAAATAATTGTTCCCATTTGATTCTTTTCCCCACATGACTTTTCTATGTCCAACTTTGGAAATCCTAAACTTTGAATTCATGAACATTGATACCTCTGATCATCATCGAGAGTTTTCTTAAGTGACTTCAGACATTTGTGAGGTAATTAATTATAGGTGTTTGCCTTTATATGGAGCTTTAAGAACCCATGTAATATAAACTCTATCTAATTATTAATATTAGGTAGGGAAACTTGTCGACCAACATAAATGTTCGCAGACTAAAACGAATGTCATAATTTTTTTAGTTTATTTGATCAAGCCTCAAGGATTAATGATATGTGTATTTCTGGGATAGGTATGTCACTTGTAGTGTTGTGCTCGTTTATTTAAATTATCGTTTATATGTGATCGGTTCGATCTCGTATTTTCAAAATTAAACAATTACATTTCAAAACTATATATAAATCATTTTTTTTTTGATTTAACGGCCGACACACCTGTCTGTAAGTAATATATTGACACACCACTTGCAATAAGTAATATAACACTTTGAAGAGCATAAAATAGAAAACTACGTCTCCAAACACAATAACAATGCCAAAAAGTTTCCTAAAAAAGTATTCTAATTAGAAAATAAATCAAAAGGAGAAAAAGTCAGAAATCATGAATCAAAATCCACATGATCGCAAAAATCCAATTTTCAGTTCAGGAGTCCTATGAGGATCGCGAGATTGGGCTATTTTGCGATTTTGCGGGATTTTATGGAAATGGTAAAATTCTCGCATCTTTCTCTTCTGATATGAGGTGGTGCTTTTTTTTGTTGGACTTGGGTCTCATAGTCTAATATTTTTTCCCACAAAATATTTAAGATTTTCATAACTGCAGTTCATCACTCTTGTTTGACCATATGTTGGTGGGTGCACTTACGGTTGTAAACGAGCCGATCTTGAGCGAACTCAGGCTTGTCTCGTGTTCGGCTCGTTCGAAATAACTCGTGTTTGAAATCGGCTCGTGAACAGTGCGTTCGTGTTCGGCCGAAATTGGCTCATTAAAATTAAATTGAAAAAAATAGATGTAAAGTGTTGGATTGGAACCTGAACCAAATGTATGCAAAAGATGACACTAACCACATTACCACACAAGTTGTTACAATTTAAACTTAGATATAAATATATATATTATNGGGGGAGGGGGGGTGCAACTGCAATATGTGGGTCTCCCATAGGTGGCATAGACACAATTGGTTGAGAAATTGGGACTTGTGACTAAGAGTCATTTCCGGTCGTATTCACTAACGTGACTGAAGAAGAATCGAGTCAGCATCGACCAAAGATGTTTGGTAGAGTTTTCAATCGGAGGCCAGCTGCAGGACTAGGTGTGGTGTGACGTGGTTCCCAGAATGTCTACCACCTTTTGTTGGGACGACCATGACAGTTTGATCGGAGGACTCAACGTAATGGATATAGAAACAAGTATTCTTTCACCAGAGATGAGAAGCGCATCACATTGTTTTTTTT
>JXCR01064231.1:43372-63506 GCA_002079205.1 Phalaenopsis hybrid cultivar | reverse complement strand
AATTAACTATAGGGGCTTGCCTCTATAGGGAACCAGGAACCCAGATAAAATAAACCCTATCTAATTTTTTATGTTAGATAGGGGAACTTGTTGGCCTTTTTATAAAAATATTTCGCAGACCAAACGGATGTCACAAATTGTTTAGTCTAGATGATTGAATCCCTATTATAAGTGATATATTTAGTCTTCGGGATAAATGTATTGCTTGTGGTACTGTATTAAATCATCTAAACTATTTAAAAAAATGTGAGATTCGTTTGGTCTCACTTATTTTAAAAATTAAAATGTTACTCCTTTCAAAAAGTTGTATTTGTATTTAAATTATTTTCAAAATCACAAAATCATCACCTTTTCAAACTACGAAAATTAAGCTGAACGATAAAACGGCCGACANCTTCGACTCCTTCCCGCAAGAACTGTCCTCCGCAAAGCTCCTTCCTTCCCTCTTCCTCTTCGCTGTGAGTTAGGGCATGACTCTCCTTAGCCGCTCCTTCTTCTTGGACTCGACTTCGGCTGTCACACACGAACCTTCTTCCTCTCTTCTTCTTCGACTCGGCTTCGGCTCCCATGCACGTACTTTCTTCCTCCTGCTTCCTCTTCCTCTGCAAGGTACCGACGCTGCCTCCTCCCCTTGACAAAAATGCCGCCTCTACCCTACCTTCACGTCATCCTCTTCACACAACGCTGAACCCATATTTAAGCTGATTTATATTGGTGAAATCACCTGCTATACTTTTGACCTCTGACCTCTTGTTTCCACTTCTTCAGCTGTTCATTTTCTCTCCCTTTCCCGATTCTTCGTTTTCCTCTTCCATTTTTGTTCTTTTCTTTTTCTATGTCCGTTACACTTCTGCCTTCCCCAAACCTTCTCCTCCCCCACTTTTCATCCTCCAAACTCTTCATCCGTCACCAACACCCTATTCTCTCCTTTCCTGCAGGTTATTACTGCTATCCAGCCTTCCGACCCCCTTTCAAACTGCTCCCAACCACCCCACTGCCCGCTGTCACCCGTCTCCCGTAGTTTCCATTATCCCTTTGAATCATCCCTACCCCTCTAGCTGAACTCCGCCCATCGGGATACATTTAGAAGTATTTATTTGTCTCATCTATGTCCTCTATTGTTTGAGTTGTGTTGTAACCCCTATTTTCTTATTAATAAAAATTTGTCTGTGTTTCCACTATTTTTTCTACTAATTCAGGTATCACGTACTCTAGACTCCAGTGTGATATAAAGTTATTTTTATAATTTTCAAAGAAAAGCCAACCACAAAAATTTAAGCCTCACAAAGCATTGAAAATGTAATTTCTGAAAATTCCCAATCACGTACACATTGCTAATTAGACAAATTAAAGTTCCATTTCATACTTTAGGCATGATTTCCCGATCTAATGCACAAAATAAAATCCGTAAGTGCTGANATATATATATATATATATATATATATATTGTTACCTTAAATAAACTCTCCCTTACCTCTGGAAAAATTTTATGTCTGGACTCCATGCGGACTCTAATAATATGCCGCCACATGTGCAACATCACAGAGATTATTTCAAGATTATTGAAGTGAAACCAAAGAGGTTATTTCGGGGTTATTTATGAGATATTTCGGGGTTAGTGAAGAGAAATTCATATATTTCAACTCAATAACCCTGAAATAACCCATAAATAATCATGAAATAACTTTTGCTATTCCACTTCAATAACCCCAAAATAACACCACGGAGGTTAGTTCGAGGCTATTTTTGAGTTATTTTGAGATTATTTAAGTAGAATATATGGGTTTCTCTTCAATAACCCCGAAAAAACCAAGAATAAACCCTAAAATAATCTCTGAGGTGTTATTTCGGGGCAAGTTATTTCATAGTTATTGAAGTGAAACTGTTAAAATTATTTCTAGGTTATTTTGGGGTTATTAGGGAGTCATGATTTCACTTTAATATTTTTTTAGGTGAGCCCGACATAACACATAACAGTATATTACTAGGAGTCTGGACATAAATGCATGATTGGATAGCGTATATTACTCATTCCCTTTTCTTCTTCTTCGGCTCGATCACACACTACTTCGACTCCTTCCAGCAAGAATTGTCCTCTGCAAAGCTCCTTCCTTCCCTCTTCCTCTTCGCTGTGAGTTAGGGCATGACTCTCCTTAGCCGCTCCTTCTTGGACTCGACTTCGGCTGTCACACATGAACCTTCTTCCTCTCTTCTTTTTCGACTCGGCTTCGGCTCTCATGCATGTACTTTCTTCCTCCTGCTTCCTCTTCCTCTGCAAGGTACCGACGCTGCCTCCTCCGCTTGACAAAAATGCCGTCTCTACCCTACCCTCACGTCATCCTCTTCACACAACGCTGAACCCATAGTTAAGCTGATTTATATTGGTGAAATCACCTACTATACGTTTGACCTCTGACCGCTTGTTTCCACTTCTTCAGCTGTTCATTTTCTCTTCCTTTCCCGATTCTTCGTTTTCCTCTTCCATTTTTGTTCTTTTCTTTTTCTATGTCCGTTACACTTCTGTNCTGTTCATTTTCTCTCCCTTTCCCGATTCTTCGTTTTCCTCTTCCATTTTTGTTCTTTTCTTTTTCTATGTCTGCCTTCCCCAAACCTTCTCCTCCCCACTTCTCATCCTCCAAACTCTTCATCCGTCACCAACACCCTATTCTTCCCTTCCCTGCCGGTTATTACTGCTATCCAGCCTTCCGGCCCCCTTCCAAACTACTCCCAACCACCCCCACTGCCCGCTGCCACCCGTCTCCCGTATTTTCCATTATCCCTTTGAATCATCCCTCCTCTAGCTGAACTCCACCACCCATCGGGATACATTTAGAAGTATTTGCTTGTCTCATCTATGTCCGTATTGTTGAGTTGTGTTGTAACCCCTATTTCTTATCAATAAAAATTTATTTGTATTTCCACTATTTTTTCTACTAATTCTGGTATCATGTACTCTAGACTCCAGAGTGATATAAAGTTATTTTTATAATACAAAATTTTCAAAGAAAAGCCAACCACAAAGATTTAAGCCTCGCAAAGCATTGAAAATGTAATTTCTAAAAATTGCCAATCACGTACACATTGCTAATTAGACAAATTAAAGTTCCATTTCATACTTTAGCTGATATAAAGGCATGATTTCCCGATCTAATGCACAAAATAAAATCCGTTAAGTGCTGAAAATAATAAAGTCGATCTGGTTACCAGCGATGCAATCTGAACTTGTGGATCCGCACTAGTAAAAGTCTGTTCAGGAATTTTCAGCATCTGATTGACGAGTTGTCTATTATTTAGCAAACTTGGACCAAGTAAGCACACGTACCATCCCCAAGCTTGGATGATGCACACCTTCATACTACAATCGTGCTGCATGTCCATAATCCTTGCTAGTAAATTGCTCTTCAAATCGTGGACTAATGCCTGCTAAGTCATAATGCATGTTTCAATTTTTTTGTGAATGAGACATGACTGAGGGAAAAATTTTTAGAATAACATGTCACAATTCCTTATTGAAAAAAAGGGGCATCTACATTCCAACCATACAATTTCTATTTACATATCTAATACCTAAAATTTGATTTTTTACATTTACAACACTCGAATCATTCTCATCACATAAAAAAAACCACTATTACTAACTTTCCATACAGTGAAATACGGATGGTCATGCATAAGTAAAGTGCCATAAATGTAAAAATCAACATTTAGATATTAGAGATGTAAATATATAGGAATGGAGTGATATTTATGTTAATCTACCTAATAAAAAGTAGAACAATGAATAACATTCATCTTTCAATCAAATTTATTCTACCATGTATAGCATGGGCTAATTCAAAAAGAAGAATTTCAGTAAATAATGCATAAAAAGAAAAATAAATTGACTAATCCATGATACATAAGATATCAAACGTCAACTGGAAACCCTAGAGGATTATAACACCTTAAAATAGCAATTTTCAAGAAAAGATGACATAATATTGCATCAATAATTACAATTGTCAGGTGATTTCATTAGAAAACTATATTGTTGACTTATGTGTCTTATGATCTATTTTATTGATTTTGATAATTACAAACATATGTTTGGATGATCTAATATATGAATTAACTATTTCAAGTGCATTAATTTTATTGATGTATAAATTAAAAATTGGATCAAGGTATGCGCATAAGAGAACTCAAGATGGTTACTTTTATGCTCAAAATAGAAGATAATAAGAGTTTACTTGCATGATGTGTTTTTGCTCACAGCTCGATATATTAATTTAAATTTTCTTTATATATTATTAAATAAGGACAATAAACTTAATTAAATATTACTATATTTTAAATAGTTAATTATATAAGTTGAATATTTTCTTAACTACTTCATACGTAACGTTAAATTTGCGAAAATAAAATAATTGGGATGTTGAAAATAGGTCTATTTTATTTTATTATATTTGAAGTTTTATAAGTTTTTAAAGAAATTATTTAATATTATTTGAGTATTAATTAAGATTTTAAGAATTATGGTAAAAATTATTAAAATTTTATTTTTGCAAATAACATCTTACAGTTAGAGAATTTAAACTCATATTACTATATTGGATTTGGTGGATTTTATAGATGCAATTTGATATGTTAAATGACCCACTCTGGATTAGAGCCGCATTTCTTATGATTTTTCAAACATTTCCCTTCTCTGTTGAAATGATTAGCCGTTATACATCCATGATATACATCCAAGTTTAACTTCTCTATTTTTTCTAGACGTTAGCTAGCGGTTTGGATCTAATAATAACTTAATAAAAATCAAATTTTCACTAAAAATCATATTATTATTTGACAAAATATTGTTATAATAATATTATGCATTGAAATTAATTTACCCTTTGGTTATAAATGGTTATATTTTCTTTAAGAAATGATTGCTCTTGAACTGTCAACATTCCAGCATATACTCCCTTCTTCTTTCTTTCTTTTTGAGCAAAATCTTAATGAAAGAAGTACATACTTTCATTCCAAGTAAACTACATATTTGCATGATCAAATTTTGTAGTTTGGAAGTCGCTACACACTCAATCAAGCAGACTCACTTGAAATCTTTTGAGTTTGTTTTCTTCTCCTTAAATCTTTATTTGTTACTTGTAATTTTTCATCTTGGTGATTTATTGCTGGCTAAAAAAACAACCGCATAATTGGTTGTGGGACTATCACTTGTTGATTTAGCCAGTAGGTTTGCCGGCTGAAATTCAGCCACGAGTCCGCCGTTAATTTCTTAGTGGCATAAAGCTTTTAGCCGGAAAAGCATTTCCGATGAGCAATATATTGGGTGATGGTTATCATCCGGAAATCGAAATTATCAGTGTAAATTCAAGCTCTTACTCATTTATCTGCTAACAAGCACTAAATTCCCTTTAATGATAATATGCCATAGGTAAATAAGCCCAACCAAAAAGTCACAAAATAAATGCAAGTCAGACATATTTATGAATAATATCAAGATTCTAACAGCCAAAAGAAAAAGTTGCCCACAACAGAGAAAAATAATTGAGTTGCCAACTCAAAAATCACAGCTTTGGCGAAAATAAGAGATTTATCATAAGAAATTTAAGGGTCATATGTGTGAAGGAGGGTCTACATCATAGTAAAAAAACAAAGCAACACATTTAGATGATGTGCATGCTGAAGTCTTCAAACCCTCAATACATTTAGCAAATAACCAAAGGGCACAAGCAGTAAGAGTATTATCATAAAATCTCTGAAGACGGAAGGAAAAATAAGGGTGGAAATAAAAGTCACCGAAACAGATAAATATTGAAGGATCAATTCCACCGGAGAATATAATCTTAAAGATACTTCCAGAGACGGTCGATGAGGAAATCTAGCCAATGGTGGAGATAGGGATTTTAATCTTACGAAGGATTGACATAATAAAGTTTATGGAAGTAACGCTGTTAATAGACTGCAATAGAAATGATTGTGGACAAGGAATTGTAACAATTTAGTCAAGTGAAATATGATTGATGAGCAAAACTGCTTGGATCATAATATGTACAAGATGCCAACCCCAAGAGGTATCAATTAACAAAGAGTCTGTGAGAGGGATCATAGGCATGGAAATGAAGATTAAGGTGATCAAGGGAAGCACTGCATATGCACAAACGAAAGCCAAAGAGGAAACCCTGATTTGAAGCTACCAAAAGAAATGGGGTGAAAAGTAAATGGCTTGCATATAGACAAACCACATGCAAATTGCAAGGCTACAGGCAAGCACATGAGCGAGATCTAGAAGTATGCAGTGTTGTGTTGAGAAAGTGCAAATAAGAGCCACGCTACAACTATGAATGAGAGATGTGATAGAACAAAGTATGACAAGAAGATATGACTCACACCAAAATGTAAACTGAGCTACATACTGTGGTGAATGGGCATGGTGAACCAAATGTAGGAAAAAAAAATGAAGCATACTAAAATATAAGATTAGGCTTATGAAGTGAAAATGCCTCTGATAAAAGTTAGGCTTAATTGATATCAAGAAAGATAATTATAGGCGATTAAGGCTATTGAAGAAATAGAATTCAACTTTATTAAAATAAATGTCCTAAAAGCAATATTTATTATGCAATAATTTATCATTCAACGAGTTTTACAAGTATAGTTCAATGTGAGAAAAGCTAAAGATTCTCTTTGATTTAAATGCAACAAGAAAAAAAGAACTTAGGAGTTTAAATATAAACTAACAAAGGAATATGATACAATTACTAGTTCAGACTATTTAATGAGAATTTTCGTATATATGTCTAGTGAAAAANAATTTATGATTTAATTATTTGGAAAACACTTAAAAGATATTTGAGAATTAGTTGAAAAACACTTAAAAGATATTTGAGAATTAGTTGAAAAACAATTTAAAAGATATTCGAGGTAGTCTACCTAGCACAAAATAAATCTTCACTCTATATTTTAGGCTTTTGCACAATCAAGTTGTGCACTCTAAGCCCTAACTCGCTTTAGGTTTCGAGATTGTCGTCTGATACGACGTAAACCCTCATATCTTCTAGGTCATTTGTTTGACCGTGTCACGTAAATATAAACCCTAAATAATACAATTGATAGGATGAAACATCGAATAACATTTCAAAATTGAAGTCAAAACAATAGGATAGTTGGGAAGTCACCGATGTTCCCCTTAGGATTCGTGACACCCCCTATTTTTCTTTCCTTTGACTCTAGAAATAATTGTTCCCATTTGATTCCTTTCTCCACTAGACTTTTCTATGTTCAACCTTGGAAACCCTAAACTTTGAATTCATGAAGATTGATACCTCTGATCATCATCGAGAGTTCTCTTAAGTGACTTCAGTCATTTGAGAGGTAATTAATTATAAGTGTTTGTTTCTATATGGAGCTTTAAGAACCCATGTAATATAAACTCTATCCAATTATTAATATTAGGTAGAGAAACTTGTCGATCAACATAAATGTTTGCAGACTAAAATGAATGTCATAAATTTTTTAGTTTAATTGATCGAGCCTCAAGGATTAATGATATGTGTATATCTTGGGATAGGTATGTCACTTGTAGTGTTGTGCTCGTTTACTTAAACTATCATTTATATGTGATCGGTTCGGTCTCGTATTTTCAAAATTAAACAATTACATTTCAAAACTATATATAAGNATGGGCGGGAGTGCTAATGGTTTAACTTCTACCAAAAGTGTAACTATATAAAGCGATGATACCTCAAGTGAATCCAAAAAGTTCCAAACAAACCATGCAATATTTCAGCCCAATCACAAGCAATATTTGGAGCATGTATTTCATACTTTAATTGCAAGAAAGAAAGTGAAATGATGGGTCTCAAGCACAACCATTAAAGAACAATAACAGATTTACATGCATACCACTCAATCTCTACGTATTTACATATCTAACACCCAAATCTAATATTGCATATTCAGAATTTGGCAGAAATAATTGTTCCCATTTGATTCTTTTCCCCACATGACTTTTCTATGTCCAACTTTGGAAATCCTAAACTTTGAATTCATGAACATTGATACCTCTGATCATCATCGAGAGTTTTCTTAAGTGACTTCAGACATTTGTGAGGTAATTAATTATAGGTGTTTGCCTTTATATGGAGCTTTAAGAACCCATGTAATATAAACTCTATCTAATTATTAATATTAGGTAGGGAAACTTGTCGACCAACATAAATGTTCGCAGACTAAAACGAATGTCATAATTTTTTTAGTTTATTTGATCAAGCCTCAAGGATTAATGATATGTGTATTTCTGGGATAGGTATGTCACTTGTAGTGTTGTGCTCGTTTATTTAAATTATCGTTTATATGTGATCGGTTCGATCTCGTATTTTCAAAATTAAACAATTACATTTCAAAACTATATATAAATCATTTTTTTTTTGATTTAACGGCCGACACACCTGTCTGTAAGTAATATATTGACACACCACTTGCAATAAGTAATATAACACTTTGAAGAGCATAAAATAGAAAACTACGTCTCCAAACACAATAACAATGCCAAAAAGTTTCCTAAAAAAGTATTCTAATTAGAAAATAAATCAAAAGGAGAAAAAGTCAGAAATCATGAATCAAAATCCACATGATCGCAAAAATCCAATTTTCAGTTCAGGAGTCCTATGAGGATCGCGAGATTGGGCTATTTTGCGATTTTGCGGGATTTTATGGAAATGGTAAAATTCTCGCATCTTTCTCTTCTGATATGAGGTGGTGCTTTTTTTTGTTGGACTTGGGTCTCATAGTCTAATATTTTTTCCCACAAAATATTTAAGATTTTCATAACTGCAGTTCATCACTCTTGTTTGACCATATGTTGGTGGGTGCACTTACGGTTGTAAACGAGCCGATCTTGAGCGAACTCAGGCTTGTCTCGTGTTCGGCTCGTTCGAAATAACTCGTGTTTGAAATCGGCTCGTGAACAGTGCGTTCGTGTTCGGCCGAAATTGGCTCATTAAAATTAAATTGAAAAAAATAGATGTAAAGTGTTGGATTGGAACCTGAACCAAATGTATGCAAAAGATGACACTAACCACATTACCACACAAGTTGTTACAATTTAAACTTAGATATAAATATATATATTATATTATTATATAAATAATATATGTAATATATTATTATATAAATAATTATATAATTTTTTTTTTAATTTCAAGTTAAAACGAGCCGAACATGAACGAACGAAGAGCTGTTTATATTTGGCTCGTTTATAATTCGAGCTTTAATAAATTGTTCGTGTTCGACTCGTTTACTTAATGAACGAGCCGAACACGAGTTGTTCACGAAGAACAAGCTTTTTTGACAGCCTTAGGTGCACTGTTGAACTGAATTGGAACTTAATATGCAAATTACTCCATATAGCCTTTTAGAAATAACTCAAAAGCTTTTCATCTTTGATATGTGGGACTTCCCTCATTAGTGGCTACGTAGGAGCTATAGATTGTCTGAAAATCTTGAAAGTTTTTTATTTGAGTTTGTCTCATGTCTGGCACTGGTTCTTCAAACTCATGACTCTCTTGGACAATTATTGTCAGTTCTGCCGACAATTGAATTTTCATTGTAGGGCGATCACATTAAAAAAAAAAAAACATTTTGCCATCATCTACAAACATCGACAAGCCTTTATCCCACTAAATTGGGTTGGCTCCATGAATCCTTTTTCTCCATTTAGTGCTATTGAGTTTCATATATTTTTTTTAATTCTAATAAATTTAGATCATTTTTTATACAACATCCTCAAAACTTTTTAGGTCTAATTTTACCTTTCTTATGATAAGTCAATTCTAAACATCGACTCTCCTAATTGAGACTTAAGATGGCCGATGTTTAATGTGATCAAACCATCTAAATTGACTCTCTAATCTTGTTTGCCACTGAAGCTACTCTAACCTCTTCATAAATATATTCATTTCACATTTTGTCTCTATGTTCGCTTCGCATTTAGTCTGTAAAGCCGCTCATCCAGCTTGGCATTCGCATCTCAGTGACACTTAACTTACTTTTATGCTTCTTTTTCACGTACCAACATTGTGCCATAAAACATTGTAAGTATTAACACCATTTTATAAAATTTTCTTAATGGTGCTTTTCTATCGCACAATAGGCCTGATGCATTCCTCCACTCCAGCCATCCAACTTTAATTCTATGGATAACATCCCCATCTATATCACCATTACTTTTAACAATAGACTCGAGATATCTAAAACGTTCACTTCTTTTATTGACTTGATCACCCATTGTTATAACTCTGTCATTAGATTTACTCTACTAAAAATTACATTATTTTAACTCCCCCGCAATATTTACTCTACTAAAATTATATTCCATTTATTCAATTTTAGATCTACTTAAATGAAAGTCTTTAGACTAAAAAGTTGACCTCCATAATTCAAGATTTTCTTGTGCTCTCTCTCTAGTCTTATACACAAGACGAATATCATCAACGAAAAGCATACACCAAGGTAAATCCTCCAACAAACGTCAACATCCATAACTAAAGGCAAAATAAATGGGCTTAAAACCGATTTTTGATGTAATCCAATTGAAATAGGAAAATACTTGGTTAATCCTCATTTTTGCCATCTTCTGTAATATTAAAATTAAAGGCAGTATGATGAATTTCTCACAAACACTGTCAAAACAAAATTTCTCACAATCACTGTCAAAACAAAGATGCTTATGCAAAGAAGGTAGAATAAAAATGTGTTTATTATTACATTTATTCATCAAACTGTTTTTATAAAAGCTGCAGGAAATTCAATTTATTTTTCACATTGAACAAAAAAGTATACTAGTAATGAAATTAAAAAAAAAAAGTTTTAAACAAAACTTCTAAGACTTGGGGAAAAAGTTATTTGAACAAAAGAAAAAAAAAACTACAAAAAAAAGCACAATAAAAAATTCAAACTAATGTTAATCAATCATTGCCTTAACGTGTTTAACAATTATAGCTAATGATTGGAAATAAAAGAAATTGGCCATGCCACGACTGATTCACCTTTGGTGTACATTTTGGGTTTTTTTATGCTAAAACCTCCCCACCTTAATTTCTTATTACTTATCTTTTAAAAAATTAATAAGAAATAAAATTTTAACTTCTTATCTCCTATAAACTAGTAGGGAAATTACTTTGTCTAAAAGCACATTAGAATTAGATTGATTTGATTTTTGGATATCCTCATTTTCAAGATGTGTAAATGAGGTTAAATAATCAATTTGTTGGATATCCTCAAGTCTTAATAATGTTTTTTAATTGTAAGTTATTTGAATAAGGCTAGGTTTGCATATAATTTATTTATTAATATGTCTAAAAGCATGAGTCCATTTGAGATATGTGTAGGGTTTTAATCTGGAGAACTAAAAAATCTTATCAATCTTTTTATTGAGTCTACTTCTAGTTTATTTGCACAATTATCAATATCTATGATTTATATGAGGATGTTCATGGAAACTTGCTATTAATTATGAAATTTTGCAAAGTTTATGCTGATGTGAGCAGGAGATACATGAAATTTAAACTTGGTAGTAAATTCATTGTGCCTTTCCCTTTTCAATGACTTCGAGAATGTTTGCGTAGTAAAATGTGAGGTTGATGGGATCATTTGGAGCACGTTAGAATTAAATTGATTTGATTCTTGGATATCCTCAATTTCAAGATGTGTAAATGAGGTTAAATATTCAATTTGTTGGATATCCTCTAGATTTAATAATGTTTACCTGACTTTATTTAACTTGTTTAATTCTAATCTATAATAAAATATACGACATTTAAAATTTATGCTTAACTTATTCTATTGTAATGTATAATAATATATATGATATTTACAATTTAGGCTGAATTTGATTTATATCTTTTAGATTTAATGAAGTTTGATAGAGTTGATCATGTGTTAACTATATCTAATATCCCAGGGATGAGGAGCCTAGAAATAAACGTTCTTTGATTATTATTATATAATTTTGATTAAGTTTCTTCTTTCAATTTTCAATCTTTTGTGTGTAAACTGAATGTCTGATTCCTTCAAGTGCTGCGTAAGTGAATATCAAATTTTGTGGGAAGTTATCCACCCATTGTAACATAATTTTTTTTATAAAAAAATTTAATATTTTATTTTCTTTTATCAAGTTTTCCTCATTTTTTTGGTTATTGGCTTTCTAATGATTAAGAGCTTGTTCGAATTTGACACCGCTTAGAAACTATTTTNTGATTCTTGGATATCCTCAATTTCAAGATGTGTAAATGAGGTTAAATATTCAATTTGTTGGATATCCTCTAGTCTTAATAATGTTTACCTGACTTTATTTAACTTGTTTAATTCTAATCTATAATAATATATATGATATTTAAAATTTATGCTTAACTTATTCTATTGTAATGTATAATAATATATATGATATTTAAAATTTAGGCTGAATTTGATTTATATCTTTTAGATTTAATGAAGTTTGATAGAGTTGATCATGTGTTAACTATATCTTAATATCCCAGGGATGAGGAGCCTAGAAATAGACGTTCTTTGATTATTATTATATAATTTTGATTAAGTTTCTTCTTTCAATTTTTAATCTTTTGTGTGTAAACTGAATGCGTGATTCCTTCAAGTGCTGCGTAAGTGAATATCAAATTTTGTGGGAAGTTATCCACCCATTGTAACATAATTTTTTTTTATAAAAAATTTAATATTTTATTTTTTCTATTAAGTTTTCCTCATTTTTTTGGTTATTGGCTTTCTAATGATTAAGAGCTTTTTCAAATTTGACACCGCTTAGACACTATTTGCGATGATCAAATTATAATTGTATAATTGCTTGTTGATTTATGTTGTTTAAATTTCTTGCTAGTTTTTTCTGATTTATTTGTTCATTGTACATTGCTCAAGTTCTAATTTTTGTATTATTGTTTCCATTTAAATAAAGCAAATTGACTTGTCTTGTAGTTAGAAATTTATGAATNATTTTGATATTTAAGTTAAGGATTTGAAAAATTGATGAAAGATGGTGCTAGTTTTATAAATAATAATGTTCTAAGTGCTATGCATGTAATTGGCTCTTACTTGTATCCCATTTATATGTTGCTCATAGTTTTTCAAACATTCTTGTATGTCAAACTAAGACTTACAATAAGCATTTACATAAGTAGCATACTAAGGGTTTTTTAGGAAAGCTGTAGTTTAATAATAAGATGCTGCGCAACAGCTGTCACAAGAAGTTGTTGTGTAGCAGTTGCCACAGGAGGTTGTTGCTGATAAGCTGATTGTTTGTTTGTTTTTTGGTAGTTTGAAAATAGCTGTGCTGCAGCTATTTCTGGACAAATGACTATTCTTCCTTTATATAGTAATGTTGTTTGCAACAGAACCGTTATACTAGTATATTTTATATTTTAGAAGTAAAAATCCAGTGCAGAATTTTACAAAAAAAGAGATATACATCTCACTTAATAATGAGTATCATTATTACTAAAATTAAGAAAAATGTTATTAAAATAACATTTAATAATATGATAATATTATTTTTAAAATGCAGACGATATTTTTACGAGCTAAGTCATCCTTCAAGGATACTATCCATGCCCGATTATTTTTGACAGTGGAAGCTTCTAGTATATCTGCCCAACTTAAAAGTCACAGTTTTTCGTGATTCTCTGCGGGCATTTGTAAAACAGTCTCCCATAATTATGTGGCTGACGCGAAGTTAGCAAGGAACATTGAAGTCCACAGTGACAGCGCGATCCTCGGGAGGTATCATAAATCCTCGAGCTCATTTTTTCTGGATGCTTTGAAAGATATTTCATTAGACATAAGCACAAGTAAAAATTGTTAAAAGAAGTAATTAATTATAGTTTTATGCAGTTATGAGTTTTCAGAGAACTCAGTATATCAACCAACGAATCTATCACTACAAGAAGACAATAGACCTTGTAAAAAATGGGTTCTTAGTTATCTTTATCCCACATAATAGACGTGTTGAACCTCAAAAACTGTATCGCCGAAAAAAAGAGAGGAACTTGGTTTCTAAGATTTCACTTGTAACCAACCAATGTGACAAATAGGTCATCCAGAAGAAATATAAGGTCAAACGTCTAATCATAGATATTCAAAACCCACCAAATGTAAAACAAAATAAATTAAAAAAAAACACTTACAAACAACGTAAAAAATCCAAACAATCAATATTAAATACACAAGAAATGAAAATAAACATGAACTGTGTAAAATACAAATACAATAAACATTGAATCTCTTCAACAACCATTACAATTAATAATATGATGAATACTCAAATCACTCTTCTATTATCACATTGTAATTCGTTCTTGAGCTATGTCATTTTGCTTGCATCTCCACAGTCTTTAGTACGAGTTTAGAGACATTTTCAGTTTGTGACAGATTGTCCAAGACAGTATCATATGACTCGACATGGACATGCTCATGATCCTCGTCAGCACTACGGAAGTCGATGTCTTTGCCTGAAATTTTCTTGAATTTTCAGATAATATTTTACCACCCTTGTTGAAATAGGTTGTAAGCCTATTTTCCAGATCGACTTTATTGAAACAAATATCACAAAATATTATTTTTGTTTCTTTGTCCCGCATTCCAAATGAACCAACCTCTTTGATTTTAACCATTATATTACTAACATGAAAAAATTAATTAACTTAAATAAGAATGAAACAATATCGTCAAGTAGGAATGCCACAATTTTAACAATGTCGACACCACCATCACCACAACCACACCAAACCCTAAACCCTACAACACCACTTCCATATCACATACCGACAAATCCACACTCGTGACACCACCACCTCCACAACACACAACACCTCTGCACCACTCCACTGCCTATATCGACACTCCCACCACCACCACCTCCACACCCACACATCACCACCTCCACACAACCACACCAAACCCTAAAACCTATAAAGCCACCTCCTTATCACATACCGACAAATCCACACATGTGACACCACCACCTCCACACCACACAACACANTTAAAAGATAAAATAGTGATACTTTTGATGTGATGGATGTGAAAAATTTGGGTGGTAGAAATGTAAAAAGAAAAGTTTTTTATGTTAGATATGTAAATACATAGGATTTGCATGGTATGCATGTGAATGCCCCCTTTTTTTTGCATGGAGCCATTTGTCAACTATTTGGAGAGGGTTTTAGAATGGAGAAAGTTTGGGATGGGATGAATTTCTTTTCATTGATTGGATTTGATATAAGAGTTTGGTTGATTTACCATGAATTGCACTAATCATAAAGCAAAATTCAATGGATAAGAAATCCATCATGTACTCAAATTATATGCTGATCCAAAATTTTACTTTTTGAAATTATTTTTGGGGCATTTACATGCGTACTTCCCAATTCCCTGTGTATTTACATATCTAACAACTAAACGTTATTTTTTTTACATTATACCACCCTAATCTTTCATATCAAATAAAAAAACCTCTTTTNTATATATATATATATATATATATATATAGAAAGCAAGCTTAATTCAATTTTTAAATGCTTCTACAATTTTTATTTTTATTTTTTTTTATTTTTTTTGAATTTCTGTTGCTGCCAGCCCTTCCTTTACAGGATTATTCATCAACAGTATTGGGAACGAAGCGCTCCTTTTCGGCATTGGTGATTTTACTCGAACCAGATGTCATGTTCTCCTTTTCAATGTTGTTTTATATGCTCATCACATAAGGTGATATTGCAGGGTGATGGCATGTATTCTGATTTGCGGGGATATCCCCGCTCTCGTTTGGACGGCGGTTTGGGAATCGCAGGCTCAAGGTTTCATTTTTCCTACTATAATAAAGTTTTCCTTGAATGGAATATGCAATTTTCTTTGGGGAAGATTTACATGCATTCCACTCAATTCTTATTTATGTACATATCTAACACCTAAACTTCAATTTTTACATATATGCTACCTTACCTATGCATGAAAGGTGTATTTCACTTTTAAAAGATAAAATAGTGATACTTTTGATGTGATGGATGTGAAAATTTTGGGTGGTAGAAATGTAAAAAAGAAAAGTTTTTTATGTTAGATATGCAAATACATAGGATTTGCATGGTATGTATGTGAATGCCCCCTTTTCTTTTGCATGGAATTATTTGTCAACTATTTGGAGAGGGTTTTAGAATGGAGAAAGTTTGGGATGGGATGAATTTCTTTTCATTGATTGCATTTGTTTTGTGTTGGGCGTAATATAAGAGTTTGGTTGATTTACCATGTATTGCACTAACATTAAAGCAAAATTCAATGGATAAGAAATCCATCATATACTCAAATTATATCCTGATCCAAAATTTTACTTTTTAGAAATTATTTTTGGGGCATTTACATGCATACTTCCCAATTCCCTGTGTATTTACATATCTAACAACTAAATGTTATTTTTTTACATTATACCACCCTAATCTTTCATATCAAATAAAAAAACCTCTTTTAACTTTTAAAAGTTGAAATAATGCATAGGTAAGGTGGCATATATGTAAAATTGAAGTTTACGGGTTAGATACGTAAATACATGGGAATTAAGTGGTATGTATGTTGAGCTTCCAATATTTTTTTGTAGTTTATTCTTTGTGATGGTTACGTTTGTTGTTGATTTTGTGATTGCTACTTATTCTTCTGCTCATCAAGTTAATTTTTTAGGTTTATCTATTCTTCTGTAATGTAAATGCATGTGTTGTATTCTCTCTCTCTCTCTCTCTGCTATTCCCATTTTTTTTACTGCTTCATCATCATCAACTTTTAGGGATAATTACATACATAGCACTTGAAAACCCAAATGGTTTTTTGAACTATTGAACGGTTTTTTGCGTGTCATGATCAAACCATGGGGTATTTGATAAAAATGAAAAGTATATTGGTTGGGTTTTTGTTGTGAATTTTGATATTTAAGTGAAGGATTTGAAAAATTGATGAAAGATGGTGCTAGTTTTATACATAATAATGTTCTGAGTGCTATGCATGTAATTGGCTCTTAACTTGTATCCGATTTATATGTTGCTCATAGTTTTTCAAACATTCTTGTATGTCAAACTAAGACTTACACTAAGCATTTACATAAGTAGCATACTAAGGGTCTGTTTAGGGCAACTGTATTTAAATAATAAAATGTTGCGCAACAGCTGTCACAAGAAGCTGTTGTGTATCAGCTGCCACAGGAGGCTGTTGGAGATAAGCTGATTGTTTGTTTGTTTTTTGGTAGTTTGAAAACAGCTATGTTGTAATTGTTTCTGGACAAATGACTATTCTTCCTTTGTATAGTAATGGTTTGTAACAGAACCGTCATACTAATATATTTTATAAGTAAAAATCCAGTGCAGAATTTTACAAAAAAAGATATATACATCTCACTTAATAATGAGTATCATTATTACTAAAATTAAGAAAAATATTATTAAAATAATATTTAATATTATGATAATATTATTTTTAAAATGCAGAAGATATATTTTACGAGCTAAGTTGTCCTTCAGGGATACTATCCATGCCCGATTACTTTCGACAGTGGAAGCTTCTAGTATATCTGCCCAACTTAAAAAGTCACGGTTTTTTCGTGATTCTCTGCGGGTATTTGTAAAACTGTCTCTCATAGTTATGTGGATGACGCGAAGTTAGCAAGGAACATTGAAGTCCACAGTGACATCGCAATCCTCGGGAGGTATCATAAACCCTCGAGCTCATTTTTTCTGAATGTTTTGAAAGATATTTCATTAGACATAACCACAAGTAAAAATTGTTAAAAGAAGTAATTAATTATAGTTTTATGCACTTATGAGGTCTCAGAGAACTCAATATATCAACCAACGAATATATTACTATAAGAAGACAATAGACCTTATAAAAATGGGTTCTTAGTTATCTTTATCCCACATAATAGACATGTTGAACCTCAAAAACTGTATCGCCGAAAAAAAGAGAGGAACTTGGTTGCTTTCATTAAGATTTCACATATAACCAACCAATATGACAAATATGTCATCCAGAAGAAACCATAAGGTCAAACGTCTAATCATAGACATTCAAAACCCACCAAATGTAAAACAAAAGAAATTTAAAAAAAAAACACTTACAAACAATGTAAAAAATCCAAACAGTCAATATTAAATACACAAGAAATGGAAATAAACATGAACTGTATAAAATACAAATACAATAAACATTGAATCTCTTCAACAACCATTACAATTAATAATATGATGAATACTCAAATCACTATTCTATTATCGCATCTGTAATTCGTTTCTTGAACTATGTCATTTCGCTTGCATCTCCACAGTCTTTAGTACGGGTTTAGAGACATTTTCAGTTTGTGACAAAGTTTGTCCAAGCCGGTATTCATATAACTCGACATGGACATGCTCATGATCCTCGTCCGCCCTACGGAAGTCGATGTCTTTGCCTGAAATTTTCTTGAATTTTCAGATAATATTTTGTCACCCTTGTTGAAATAGGTTGTAAGCCTATTTTCCAGATCGACTTCATTGAGACAAAGATCACAAAATATTATTTTTGTTTCTTTGTCCCGCATTGCAGATGAACCAACCTCTTTGGTTTTAACCATTATATTACTAACATGAAAAAATTAATTAACTTAAATAAGAATGAAACAATATCGTCAAGTAGGAATGCCACAATTTTAACAATATCGACACCACCATCACCATAACCACGCCAGACCCTAAACCCTACAACACCACTTCCATACCACATACCGACAAATTCACACTCTTGACACCACCGCCTCCACAACACACAACACCTCTGCACCACTCCACTGCCTATATCGACACCCCCACCACCACCACCACCACAGCCACACATCACCACCTCCACACCACAACCACACCAAACCCTAAAACCTATAACGCCACCTCCTTACCACATACCGACAAATCCACACATATGACACCACCACCTCCACACCACACAACACCTTTGCCTACACACCACCTCTACACCACACCACTGCCTCCACACCACCTTCACACCACTGCCTACCCATCACCTCCACACGACACACCATCACCTCAACACCACACATCATCACTTCCAAGACACAACACAATCCATTTAGGGGAGCCACCACAAAATCACTATCATCACCAACTAGGGCAGTATAGTAAACCACAAAAAACATATTTGTATTCAATTAATTTCCACATGCAACCACCATTACCACCAAATTTCGGGTAACAACCAACATCATAGCACAACCATCCAAATTTATCAACCGGATAGCGAATAGGGAACAAAAACAATCAAACTTTGTGAAATACAACAACACAACCCAATCACCCAAATCCATCAACCGAGTAGAGCACCAAAAACCGAAATCCATCAATTACACAAACTGAAATCCACCCAAATTTCAACATCACAACACAATAAAGAACCGAAATTTTCAACCCTAAATCAAAATGCCTCAATAGAATGTCACAGAAAATACCGTGGGGGCAACAAAGATCCAATGATCAAAGAGGATGGAGAGGCAAGCTCTCCGCAATAATAACTAATCAGCCAAAAAACAGAGGGGAGAGGGTGAGGAGAAGAAAAAGGAAATAAACCCAATCCACAGATCGAAGAGGATCGAGAGATCCAATTTTGGGCAAAAATCCAGAGAGGGAAGAGCGGGGACAAAAGCAATCACGAGAGCTTTCATTGGGTTAGGGCGGTAAATGAATCACGAAGAAACGCGGGCTGCAGGGTCAAACCCGCGGTACTCGTTTCATACGCCTTTCCCAAACGCGGCTACACCACATTAACCAAACAATTCTAATTGTGTTTTCGAGCCACACCACGGTAAATAAGCCGCATCAAACGGTACCTAAGACTTGCGAGAAGCATTTACATACATAGCACACAATTCTTATTTATTTACATGCCTCACACAAACTTTCATATTTACATACATTGCACTTTAGTGTTTTAAATATATGTATGAAAGCTTTATTTCACTTTTAAAAAGTGATAATATTGCTATTTTTGATGTGATATTAAAGGCTTCAGTGCTATGCATATAAATATGAAAGTTTAGGTGTGAGGTACATAATAATTGTGTGCT
>JXCR01064231.1:15542-43347 GCA_002079205.1 Phalaenopsis hybrid cultivar | reverse complement strand
ATATATATATATATATATATATATATATATATATATATATATATATATATATATATATATATAACTTAAATTTTAATGTTATTTAACTATTTTGAGCTTAACTTAAGGTTGAATCTATTTTAGTTATGCTGTGATGCCTCCCGGTGGGGTTGGTTCATCTCTACATTATCAACATCAGTCAGCTCCTGCTGGTTATTCTACTGGTATGACCGGCCTTCCCTACTCTTTTTATTATTTAATTGGAAAATTAATTTACATACCACACAATTTTTTTGTATTTACATATCTAACACCCAAAGCTTGATATTTACATTTATATCATTTTGGTGCCATAAACCTTTGCATGAAAAGATGTATTTTACTTTTAAGAGATGGTTATGGTAGTATTTTTTATATGTTAAAGATTTGGTTGGTATGTCTGTAAATATGAATGTTTGAGTGTTAAATATGTAGATACATAAGAATTGTGTGGTATGTATGCAAATGCCCCAATTATATTTTTAGACATACTTATATGCTATCGTACTTCTCTCTGTGTTTTTTTTTTATTTTTTATTTTTTAATTCCAGGTTCTTTCTATCAATCTGGAAGCAACACAGACAATTATCAGGTGTGTGTTTTTCATGTATAATATTACACAGCGTTTAGTCTATATGTTTGGTTTAAAGGAAATGAAGAAATGCTAATGCTTTACTTTTAGTTTCATTTTTGATTCAGTTTTAATCTAATTAATAAGTAATAGTTTATCTCTTTGAGTAGGGCTGTGAGTTTAGCTCGAACATTGTTAATTGCTCAAAAATTGATTCGAATTTTTAATCGGATTGAGATCAGATCGAAATGAATGAGCTGAGATACGAGCCAAAATTTTGGATTGTATTTTTTTCGAGCTGATATCAAGCCAACCCCAGCTTGACTTCAAATCGGATTGTTAACAGCCTTAGTGAAGTTCAGGCAGTGAATTTTGTTCGAAGGTTGTTAATCGCTCGAAAATTGATTTGAATTCTAGCTTTGATTGATGTCAAATCGAAATAAAGAAGCTAAGCTATAAGCCAAAATTTTGGATCAATTCTTTTTTGAGCCGACTGAGCCATCGCCAACTCAGCTCTAAATCGGGTCTTTAACAACACTATCTATGAGTCACATACCCGTTCTCATTGAAAACAAATATTAAATTTCACATTAAAAATTCAAGTTTAAATTTATAGTTTTCATTTTTAAATCCCTACCAAACAAAAATTTAAATTATCATAAAATAAACAAAAAGAGAAAAAGTTACATTGTTATTCTCCTCATATGTTTCTCCAGATCAGACAAGGAGTTCCCCCCTACTCCAGCAACCTTTATCATAGATGTAAGTCTCTGAACTTGCTTATATATATATTTATACATGCATTTATATAAATACCACACAATTCTCATGAATTTACATATCTACCTTCTGAACTTCACCAACTTTTTTACATTTCTAACAATCTAATCTTTCATATCGCATCAAACATGCCACTATCACCAACTTTTTAAAGGTGAAACACACCTAAATATCAAAGTTTAGGCATTAGATATGTAAATACATAGAACTTGTGTGGTATGTTTATGAATCTTCAATTCACACATATATTTATGTTTTTATTTCTATTTACAATATTCTCCCNAGGTGAAACACACCTAAATATCAAAGTTTAGGCATTAGATATGTAAATACATAGAACTTGTGTGGTATGTTTGTGAATCTTCAATTCACACATATATTTATGTTTTTATTTCTATTTACAATGTTCTCCATCCGAAATTTTATGTGTTTACAGATCAAATGTGAGTGCTGAAATGATTCCATGATTAGGTGTAATGTTTGTGCTCTGTTGAGGGTTTAGGACATTAAAAACAGAATGTCAGTTTTGAAGCTCTATTTGTCACTGTATTGATGATGAGCTTTATGGATCCAAAAGACTCTTCTTTCTTCCTTCAGATTTATTTACTGTTGTTGTGACTGTAAAAGCCTTACTTTTGTTGAATATTTTATTTAGCTGATTTTAGATTTTTGGAAGCTTCTATTGGTATTTTTTGTGAAAGATTATTTCTTTCATTTTATTTTCAATCAATATGGTGCAAAATTTTGTTTTTATTTGGGCCTCTTTGTGTAATTCAAATTATAAATGAGCAAAATATGAAGGAAAAAAATATTGCATCATGAGTTCTGATGTAGTTTTGTATCAGAACTCCAATCAAGGTCTGTCATCTGTAAATAAAGACCCACTTTTGTTATTAAAAAAAAATTAATTTAAAACATGGTTGGGCCGGCTTGCACATGTGGCGGACCCTGATTTGGAGTCCTGATACAAAATTGCATAAAGACCCCTGATGCAATATTTTTTCAACATGAAGGGTTATCGCCTTAATTACTATTGAGTCGAATATGAACATCTTTGATATTGTTAATGAGATGAAATATTAGTTATGTTGGAGCCAAAATATAAACAACAAGTCGTGCCAATGAATGCTAATTATTATTAAAGATAATTATATACAAAATATAANGTTGGAGCCAAAATATAAACAACAAGTCGTGCCAATGAATGCTAATTATTATTAAAGATAATTATATACAAATCACCTGAAATATTGATATTTATAAATTAATCGTCTAGGTGATTTTGTTTTGAAACTATCTTAATGATGTATTTATGCATGTCACGATCGAACTTTTGGGAATTTGATTAATGAAAAATATGGGTTGAGTTCTTACCATAAATTTTCATATTCGAGTGATAAATTGAAAAATGTATGAAAAAAGTTGGTTGATTTTTAAATAGTAAGTTTTCGGCGGCCTCTATGTAATTGTNTCTATATATATATATATATATATATATATAGAAAGCAAGCTTAATTCAATTTTTAAATGCTTCTACAATTTTAATTTTAAATTTTTTTTTTTTTAATTTCTGTTGCTGCCAGCTCTTCCTTTACAGGATTATTCATCAACAGTATTGGGAACGAAGCGCACCTTTTCGGCATTGGTGATTTTACTCAAACCAGATGTTATGTTCGCCTTTTCAATGTTGTTTTATATGCTCATCACATAAGGTGATATTGCAGGGGGATGGTATGTATTCTGATTTGCGGGGATATCCCCGCTCTCGTTTGGATGGCGGTTTGGGAATTGCAGGCTCAAGGTATCATTTTTCCTACTATAATAAAGTTTTCCTTGAATGGAATATGCAATTTTCTTTGGGGAAGATTTACATGCATTCCACTCAATTCTTATTTATGTACATATCTAACACCTAAACTTCAATTTTTACATATATGCTACCTTACCTATGCATGAAAGGTGTATTTCACTTTTAAAAGATAAAATAGTGATACTTTTGATGTGATGGATGTGAAAAATTTGGGTGGTAGAAATGTAAAAAGAATAGTTTTTTATGTTAGATATGTAAATACATAGGATTTGCATGGTATGTATGTGAATGCCCCCTTTTTTTTTGCACGGAGCCATTTGTCAACTATTTGGAGCGGGTTTTAGAATGGAGAAAGTTTGGGATGGGATGAATTTCTTTTCATTGATTGGATTTGTTTTGTGTTGGGTGTAATATAAGAGTTTGGTTGATTTACCTTGTATTGCACTAATCTTAAAGTAAAATTCAATGAATAAGAAATCCATCATATACTCAAATTATATCCTGATCTAAAATTTTACTTTTTAGAAATTATTTTTGGGGCATTTACATGCATACTTCCCAATTCCCTGTGTATTTACATATGTAACAACTAAATGTTATTTTTTTACATTATACCACCCTAATCTTTCATATCAAATAAAAAAAACCTCTTTTTTAACTTTTAAAAGTTGAAATAATGCATAGGTAAGGTGGCTTATATGTAAAATTGAAGTTTACGGGTTAGATACGTAAATACATGGGAATTAAGTGGTATGTATGTTGAGCTTCCAATATTTTTTTGTAGTTTATTCTTTGTGATGGTTACGTTTGTTGTTGATTTTGTGATTGCTACTTATTCTTCTGCTCATCAAGTTAATTTTTTAGGTTTATCTATTCTTCTGTAATGTAAATGCATGTGTTGCATTCTCTCTCTCTCTCTCTCTCTGCTATTCCCATTTTTTTACTGCTTCTTCATCATCATCATCAACAACAACTTTTAGGGATAATTACATATATAGCACTTGAAAACCCAAATAGTTTTTTGAACTATTGAACANTCTCTCTCTCTCTCTCTCTCTCTCTCTCTCTCTCTCTCTCTCTCTCTCGCTCTCTCTCTCTCTCTCTCTCTCGCTCTGCTATTCCCATTTTTTTACTGCTTCATCATCATCATCATCATCAACTTTTAGGGATAATTACATATATAGCACTTGAAAAGCCAAATGGTTTTTTGAACTATTGAACGGTTTTTTGCGTGTCATGATCAAACCATCGGGTATTTGATAAAAATGAAAAGTATATTGGTTGGGTTTTTGTTGTGAATTTTGATATTTAAGTTAAGGATTTGAAAAATTGATGAAAGATGGTGCTAGTTTTATAAATAATAATGTTCTGAGTGCTATGCATGTAATTGGCTCTTAACTTGTATCCCATTTATACGTTGCTCATAGTTTTTCAAACATTCTTGTATGTCAAACTAAGCCTTACAATAAGCATTTACATAAGTAGCATACTAAGGGTCTGTTTAGGGCAGCTGTAGTTTAATAATAAGATGCTGCGCAGCAGCTGTCACAAGAAGCTGCTGTGTAGCAACTGCCACGGGAGGCTGTTGCGGATAAGTTGATTGCTTGTTTGTTTTTTTGTAGTTTGAAAACAGCTGTGCTGTAGCTGTTTCTGGACAAATGACTATTCTTCCTTTGTATAGTAATGTTGTTTGCAACAGAACCGTCATACTAGTATATTTTATATTTTAAAAGTAAAAATCCAGTGCAGAATTTTACAAAAAAAGAGATATACATCTCACTTAATAATGAGTATCATTATTACTAAAATTAAAAAAATATTATTAAAATAACATTTAATAATATGATAATATTATTTTTAAAATGCAGACAATATATTTTACGAGCTAAGTCGTCCTTCAGGGATACTATCCATGCTTGATTACTTTCGACAGTGGAAGCTTCTAGTATATCTGCCCAACTTAAAAAGTCACGGTTTTTCGTGATTCTCTGCGGGCATTTGTAAAACTGTCTCCCATAGTTATGTGGCTGACGCGAAGTTAGTAATGAACATTGAAGTCCACAGTGATAGCGCAATCCTCAGGAGGTATCATAAATCCTCGAGCTCAGTTTTTCTAAATGCTTTGAAAGATATTTCATTAGACATAACCACAAGCAAAAATTGTTAAAAGAAGTAATTAATTATAGTTTTATGCAGTTATGAGGTCTCAGAGAACTCAGTATATCAACCAATGAATCTATCACTACAAGAAGACAATAGACCTTATAAAAAATGGGTTCTTAGTTATCTTTATCCCACATAATAGACATGTTGAACCTCAAAAACTGTATCGCCGAAAAAAAAAGAGAGTAACTTGGTTGCTTTCATTAAGATTTCACATGTAACCAACCAATATGACAAATATGTCATCCAGAAGAAATCATAAGGTCAAACGTCTAATCATAGACATTCAAAACCCACCAAATGTAAAACAAAAGAAATTAAAAAAAAACACTTATAAACAACGTAAAAAATCCAAACAATCAATATTAAATACATAAGAAATGGAAATAAACATGAACTGTATAAAATACAAATACAATAAACATTGAATCTCTTCAACAACTATTACAATTAATAATATGATGAATTCTCAAATCACTCTTCTATTATCGCATATGTAATTTGTTTCTTGAACTATGTCATTTCGCTTGCATCTACACAGTCTTTAGTACGGGTTTAGAGACATTTTCAGTTTGTGACAAAGATTATCCAAGACAGTACTCATATAACTCGACATGGACATGCTCATGATCTTTGTCTGCCCTACGGAAGTCGATGTCTTTGCCTGAAATTTTCTTGAATTTTCAGATAATATTTTGCCACCCTTGTTGAAATAGGTTGTAAGACTTTTTTCCAGATCGACTTCATTGAGACAAATGTCACAAAATATTATTTTTGTTTCTTTGTCCCGCTTTGCAGATGAACCAACCTCTTTGGTTTTAACCATTATATTACTAACATGAAAAAAATAATTAACTTAAATAAGAATGAAACAAGATCGTCAAGTAGGAATGCCACAATTTTAACAATATCGACACCACCATCACCACAACCACACCAAACCCTAAACCCTAAAACACCACTCCATACCACATACCGACAAATCCACACTCGTGACACCACCACCTCCACAGCACACAACACCTGTGCACCACTCCACTACCTATATCGACAACCCCACCACCACCATCTCCACACCCACACATCACCACAACCACACCACAACCACACCAAACCCTAAAACCTATAACGCCACCTCCTTGCCACATACCGACAAATCCACACATGTGACACCACCACCTCCACACCACAAAACACCTTTGCCTACACACTACCTCTACACCACAGCACTGGCTCCACACCACCTTCACACCACTTCCTACCCATCACCTCCACACGACACACCATCACCTCAACACCACACATCATCACTTCCAAGACACAACACAAAATCCATCATTTAGGGGAGCCACCACAAAATCACCACCATCACCAACTAGGGCAGTATAGTTAAACCACAAAAAAACATATTTGTATTCAATTAATTTCCACATGCAAACACCACCATCACTAAATTTTGGGTAACAACCAACATCATAGCACAACCATCCAAATTTATCAACCGGATAGCGAATAACAAAGACAATCAAACTTTGCGAAATCCAACTACACCACCCAATCACCCAAATCCATCAACCGAGTAGAGCACCAAAAACTGAAATCCATCATTTACACAAACTAAAATCCACCCAAATTTCAAAATCACAGCACAACAAACCGAAAACATCAAAGCACAACAAAGAACCGAAATTTTCAACCCTAAATCAAAATGCCTCAATAGAATGTCATAGAAAATACCGTGGGGGCAACAAAGATCCAATGATCCAAGAGGATGGAGAGGCAAGCTCTCCGCAACAATAACTAATCAGCCGAAAAACAGAGGGGAGAGGGAGAGGAGAAGAGAAAGGAAATAAACCCAATCCACAGATCGAAGAGATCCAATTTTGGGCAAAAATCGAGAGAGGGAAGAGCGGGGGCGAAAGCAATCACGAGAGCTTTCATTGGGTTAGGGCGGTAAATGAATCACGAAGAAACGCGAGCTGCAGGGTCAAACCCGCGGTACTCGTTTCATACGCCTTTCCCAAACGCAGATACACCACATTAACCAAACAATTCTAATTGTGTTTTCAAGCCACACNCATCATTTAGGGGAGCCACCACAAAATCACCACCATCACCAACTAGGGCAGTATAATAAAACCACAAAAAACAGGTTTGTGTTCAATTAATTTCCACATGCAACCACTAGCACCACCACCAAATTTTGGGTAACAACCAACATCATAGCACAACCATCCAAATTTATCAACCGGATAGCTAATAGGGAACAAAGACAATCAAACTTTGCGAAATCCAACAACACAACCTAATCACCCAAATCCATCAACCGAGTAGAGCACAAAAAACCGAAATCCATCAATTACACAAAACTGAAATCCACCCAAATTTCAACATCACAACACAACAAACCGAAAACATCAAAGCACAACAAAGAACCGAAAATTTCAACCCTAAATCAAAATGCCTCAATAGAATGTCATAGAAAATACCGTGGGGACAATAAAGATCCAATGATCCAAGAGGATGGAGAGGCAAGCTCTCCGCAATAATAACCAACAAACCGAAAAACAGAGGGGAGAGGGAGAGGAGAAGAGAAAGGAAACAAACCCAATCCACTGATCGAAGAGGATCGAGAGATCCAATTTTGGGCAAAAATCGAGAGAGGGAAGAGCGGGGACGAAAGCAATCACGAGAGCTTTCATTGGGTTAGGGCGGTAAATGAATCACGAAGAAACACGGGCTGCAGGGTCGAACCCGCGGTACTCGTTTCATACGCCTTTCCCAAACGCAGCTACACCACATTGACCAAACAATTCTAATTGTGTTTTCAAGCCACATCACGGTAAATAAGCCGCATCAAACGGATCCTAAGACTTGCGAGAAGCATTTACATACATAGCACACAATTCTTATTTATTTACATGTCTCACACAAACTTTCATATTTACATACATTGCACTTTAGTGTTTTAAATATATGTCTGAAAAGCTTTATTTCACTTTTAAAAAGTGATAATATTGCTATTTTTGATGTGATATTGAAGACTTCAGTGCTATGCATATAAATATGAAAGTTTAGGTGTGAGGTACATAATAATTGTGTGCTTACTTTTAGATTTTAATGTTATTTTACTATTTTGAGCTTAACTTAAGGTTGAATCTATTTTAGTTATTCTGTGATGCCTCCCGGTGGCGTTGGTTCATCTCTACATTATCAACATCAGTCAGCTCCTGCTGGTTATTCTACTGGTATGACCGGCCTTCCCTACTTTTTTTTTTATTTAATTGCAAAATTTATTTACATACCACACAATTTTTATGTATTTACATATCTAACACCCAAAGNTCAGTCAGCTCCTGCTGGTTATTCTACTGGTATGACCGGCCTTCCCTACTCTTTTTATTATTTAATTGGAAATTTTATTTATATACCACACAATTTTTATGTATTTACATATCTAACACCCAAACCTTGATATTTACATTTATAGCATTTTGGTGCCATAAACCTTTGCATGAAAAGATGTATTTTACTTTTAAGAGATAGTTATGGTAGTATTTTTTATATGTTAAAGATTTGGTTGGTATGTCTGTAAATATGAATGTTTGAGTGTTAAATATGTAGATACATGAGAATTGTGTGGTATGTATGCAAATGCCCCTATTATATTTTTAGACATACTTATATGCTATCGTACTTCTCTCTGTGTTTTTTTTTTATNTTAAGAGATAGTTATGGTAGTATTTTTTATATGTTAAAGATTTGGTTGGTATGTCTGTAAATATGAATGTTTCAGTGTTAACTATTTAGATACATAAGAATTGTGTGGTATGTATGCAAATGCCCCTATTATATTTTTATACATACTTATATGCTATCGTACTTCTCTCTGTGTTTTTATTTTTATATATATTTTTTAATTCCAGGTTCTTTCTATCAATCTGGAAGCAACACAGACAATTATCAGGTGTGTGTTTTTCATGTATAAAATTACACAGCTTTTAGTCTATATGTTTGGTTTAGAGGAAATGAAGAAATGCTAATGCTTTACTTTTAGTTTCATTTTTTATTCAGTTTTAATCTAATTAATAAGTAGTAGTTTATCTCTTTGAGTAGGGCTGCGAGTTTAGCTCGAACATTGTTAATTGCTCAAAAATTGATTCGAATTTTTAATCGGATTGAAATGAATGAGCCGAGCTACGAGCCAAAATTTTGGATTGTATTTTTTGGGAGCCGATATCAAGCCAACCCCAGCTTGACTTCAGATCGGATTGTTAACAATCTTAGTGAAGTTCAGGCAGTGAATTTAGTTTGAAGATCGTTAATCGCTCGAAAATTGATTTGAATTTTAGCTTTGATTGAGGTCAAATCGAAATAAAGAAGCTAAGCTATAAGCCAAATTTTTGGATCATTTCTTTTTTGAGCCGACTGGGCCATCGCCAGCTCGGCTCTAAATCAGGTCGTTAACAGCCCTATCTATGAGTCACATACCCGTTCTCATTGGAAACAAATATTAAATTTCTCATTAAAAATTCAAGTTTTCATTTTTAAATCCCTACCAAACAAAAATTTAAATTATCATAAAATAAACAAAAAGAGAAAAAGTTATATTGTTATTCTCCTCATATGTTTCTCCAGATCAGACAAGGTGTTCCCCCCTACTCCAGCAACCTTTATCATAGATGTAAGTCTCTGAACTTGTATATATTTATACATGCATTTATATAAATACCACACAATTCTCATGAATTTACATATCTAACTTCTGAAGTTCACCATCTTTTTTACATTTCTAACAATCTAATCTTTCATATCGCATCAAACATGCCACTATCACCAACTTTTTAAAGGTGAAACACACCTAAATATCAAAGTTTAGGCATTAGATATGTAAATACATAGAACTTGTGTGGTCTGTTTGTAAATCTTCAATTCACACATATATTTATGTTTTTATTTCTATTTACAATATTCTCCATCTGAAATTTTATGTGTTTACAGATCAAATGTGAGTGCTGAAATGATTCCCTGATTTAGGTGTAATGTTTGTGCTCTGTTGAGGGTTTAGGACATAAAAAAACAGAATTTCAGTTTTGAAGCTCTATTTGTCACTGTATTGATGATGAGCTTTATGGATCCAAAAGACTCTTTCTTCCTTCAGATTTATTTACTGTTGTTATGACTGTAAAAACCTTACTTTTGTTGAATATTTTATTTAGCTGATTTTAGATTTTTGGAAGCTTCTATTGGTATTTTTGTGAAAGATTATTTCTTTCATTTTATTTTCAATCAGTATGTTGCAAAATTTTGTTTTTGTTTGGGCCTCTTTGTATAATTCAAATTATAAATGAGCAAAATATGAAGGAACAAAGTATTGCATCAGTCCTGAGTCTCCAATCAAGGCCTGTCACGTGTAAAGGAAGACCCACCTTAATAAAAAATAATAATTTAATACAGATGTGGATCTGTCTGTATGTGTGGTAGGCCCTGATTGAAGTCTTGATGCAATATTTTTTTCAATATGAAAGTTATCGCCTTATTGCTAAAGTTTGGTGACTATTGAGTCGAATATGGACATCTTTGATATGGTTAATGAGACGAACTTTTAGTTATGTTGGATCCAAAATTTAAATAATAAGTCATGCCAACGACTCCTAACTATTATTAGGGATAATTATATACAGATCACCCGAAATATTGATATTTATAAATCAATCATCTACATGATTTTTTTTTTCAAAATATCGAAATGATGTATTTATGCATGCCACGATCAAACTTTTGAGAATTTGATAAAAATGAAAAGTATTGGTTGGGTTTTTACCATGAACTTTGATATTTGAGCGAGAAATTGAAAAATAGATCAAAGATGGTTGAATTGTAAATAGTAAGTTTTGGGCGGCCTTATGTGATTGCGTCTTATTAATATTATTATTATTATTATTGTTTAGTAATATTTGTATTTTTATATGGAAGAATATATTTGTAAGCATTGGAAAAATTAGAAATACATGTTCATAAATTGGACCCAAAAATAAAATGTCAGCAACATTGTAGTTTTCATACAGAAGCATAAATCAATTTCATGGAATGCTTGTAGCTCATCATAAACTCCTTTCAATTAAACCCTATCTAATTCATTATTTTTCTTCCCCGTATAAGCATCGCCTTTCATAACATCTAGCGATGTAAATGAGCCATGCTGACTTTTGAGCTGACACAGGCTCAACTTGATAAGTGGCTCATGAATTGTGCTCGATGTGTTAATAGGCCAAGTTCAAGCTAGCCTGTCGACTCAAATTTGTAGAATTAAGCTCGAGCTTGAACCCGTAAATCAATCAAGCTAGAGCTCGAAAACTCAAGCGAAGAGTGACTCCAGCCCGACTTGACACATTTACACCCCTAGACACATCCACTTATGTGAACCATATCTTCATTGAATAGACAACCACACTATCCTTAAACCCATATGATCGCTTTGATTTAGTTTAATTCCAACACAAAACTTGTGTTGCATTAGGGTTAGGGCTCCCATCTTTGAGTAATTGGTAGGTATCATAATGTCTTCAATTTTGTATAGTTTATCTCAGTAATAAGAGATGAACCCCTACAAGTCAAAAGGATGATATATGTAAGACCCTAAAACATGTCTCATGATACATATTCCACCACTTATAATGTGTATTTTGAATCATAATAAGGCTAAATTTTAACACATGTACTTAATATTATATGCCATTAAACAAATATAATTATACTAACATTCAAAACAACTAAATTATTATAAATTCATAATATATATATTTTAATATCATTCATGTGAATGCCTGTTAGTCTAGATTCATGTAACAAATAATTTCGGGTCTGTTTGAAACAACTGCAACTATTGGAAGAGGTAGCAATGAAGTTGCTCCAAAAGAAAGTGCTTTTCAGGAAACTAGAGTGGCTATTACAAATATATTTTATTTAAAAAAGTTTGACCTCAGCTTTCTGACAGCCACCATACTTTAGCAGCTTAGATTAAAAAAAATTGACCTCAGCTTTCTGACAGCCACCATACTTTAGCAGCTTAGGTTAAAAAAGTAGCTTTGTGCAACAAAAATTTACAAAAAACAAAAAGGAAACGATTCTCTAAATAGAACTGTGGTGGTGGTTTGAAAAGCAAAGTAGCTAGAAAATTGTACCGAACAGACCCTTAATTATATTCTTCAATAATTTACTTATATTAAAATATATGGTTTTTACATATCTATCATCTAAATCAAGAGAAATAACATCCTTACCACCTAAGCTAACATACTTACAATTAAACCACTCAAAATTTGATACCAACATTTAAATATCCACTTTCAAAAATTTCGACTGAGAAAACTTATGTCAGATCAGCGCCCGATATGTGACTATCTTTATTAAGAATGAGTTTGACATTGTCTTATGCTGACACAAACATTTAGCATCGGGCTTAAGGTCGACATTCATTTGTCCTTATCCTTCTCACTTAACTATGGCAGTAGTGCAGACGCTAATGTCGACAAAAATTTCATAGTGTTGGATGTATCCGACGCAAATCAGACACCTCATCTTTGCCCTCTCCAGTGTTTTGTTCTCGAAACCCTGACTCCTGACAACCTTTCGCGAACAAGCGATCTTCTCTTCTCTGACGACCGTCCGACCACCATTTAACAACCGAACAACCTCTCTAGTGACCATCCAACCAAAGTTCGATGTCTCCAAGGTAAGTTTTCTGTTTCCCCATATTTAATTTGTCGATTCATTTATTTTTTCTTAGCCGAATGAATCCATTCTGCTTTAGGTTTATGTATTAGGGTTTAGATGTGCCTTAGATGGTGGTTGGCTGCATTTAGGATTTAGGAATTGTTGGATTTAGGATTTAGGGAAAGTGGCATTTGCATACAAACCACCCAGTTAGTGAGTATTTACATATCTAACTCCTAAACTCTACTGTTTACGTAAGAATTGTGTGGTTTGTTTGTAAAAATTGAAGTTTGGGTGCTAGATATGTAACACAAGACTTGTGTAGTTTGTAAGTAAAAACCGAAGTTTAGGTGTTAGATGTGTACTACATAAGAATTGTGTGGTTTGCATGTTACATTCGAAATTTAGGCGTTACATATGTAATGCATAAGAATTGCGATGTTTGTACGTAGAAATTGAAGTTTAGGTGTTAGATATGTAATACGTAGAATTGTGTGGTTTGTATGCATATACTACATAAGAATTTTGTTGTTTGTATGTAGAAATTGAAGCTTAGGTGTTAGAAATGTGATGCGTAAGAACTACGTGGTTTGTATGTATGCAATACATAAGAATTGTGTGGTTTCTATGTAAAGATTGAAGTTTGGGTGTTAGATATGCTATACATATGAAATGTATGTACGACTGATATTTAAATATACTAATCTATAAATCTACATATAAGTTGTTGATGAATATTTAAAATTTGAGATCATGGATGTATAGTAATTTGTATCTAAAAGGAAAAGGACTCACGGATGAGTTCTTGAAGAATTTGTGCAAGTGGCATCACAATTATCCATTTACCTTTCAGCGAGTAAATTTCAATGCTCTTATGTGAAACACAAAAATCAAATGTGCCTAACACCTGACAAAGTCAAGTTGGATCTGTATCGCAAGGGATTTAAACTCAATTATTGATACTAGCTAGACTGCATATGATGAGTATAAATCAAATGTTCAGTACGATCATGTTGGCGCTCGTCGGACTGTTACTCTAACGAAATACCAACGCAAGAAGAAATGTTTTACGATATATACAAGGCTCATTTTTTTAGGAGTATTCCTAATGATGACCAAACATTGAACAATGAAGCACAATAATTTTATGATTTACTGAATGTTGTACATCAACCTTTGTGGAAATGTTGAAATACACATACAAAATTGTCAGTGACACTGAGAATATTAAGCATAAAATCTTCTTTTAGTATGCTCAGAGAATGCTTCAATCAAGTAACAACATTACTAAAGGAGAAAAACCCTACATATAATTTAGTTCCATATGACAATTATTGAATAAAAAAAATATTATCAAAGGTAGGTGTAATATCTGAGAAGATATATTGTCGCGTTAATGGTTGCATGCTATATTATAAGGTTGATGCAAGGAAGAGAAAATGTAAATTCTATGCTGAGAGATTCAAACCAAGGAAGCAACATAGTAAATATCGAAAAATATTTCATACAAACATCTTATCTACTTGTTGCTCACACCCAACCTTCATATATTATTTGTTTCTAAGCGTACAACTCTGCACATAACACGACATGGTACTCGGTATGTGGATACTAATTCCTTGAGTCATTCGTTTCGTTCGTAGTTATCATAAATTTGCAGTTAAACCATACAATGTTAGGCTTGACTCATGTGTAGATAGCTTCACACCATACAGTCGCGTTGCAACACCTTACTCATGTTGGCTAGCAATTATTATGCAATATAATTTGTCCTCTGATATGTGCATGACTATGTTATTCTTATTTTTTATGTTGATTATGCCTACTTACAGGCTCTGACAAATGAGCTTCAAATTTTAAGTTTTATCATCAATTACCTCATCTATTGAAATAGACTAAAAATGGTATGTATATTTAGACTTTAGTTTTTTTTCCCTGATTTATCTCTTATAATATTAACTTTTTTACGTTTCATATTATCTGTTTTGCACATTCTTGCTTTTACTTTTATTTTCTTACACGTAGTTACGACATGTTTCCTATTTTGATTTTGCACCTTTCTGTTTATAATTTTAATACTTATATTAGACTTTTCATGCTTATTTTTGTTGCTCAACACTAACTTTTTTGATGTATTTATTTGTATTATAGATGACTTTAGGTGGTGTTGGAGGTAGGCCACCTCACCCAACTTTTCTTAGGGTCACTAAAGGGAGTACTTACAAAAAGATGGAAGAAACTAGTGTCATGCTCTGACACACAATACTAGTGTTATGTTGATTAGCAGCACCACCACAACTGTAACCCCTCCTGAACATTAGTTAGAGGCAATGCTGGATCGACACGAATGTATCTTCTTTGAAAAGAAGCATGATTGCACCATCAGCTCATCAGCTCATCAGCTCTCCTTCTTTCTAATCATCTTTTATGATATTTGAATGTCAAATATATAAATACATGAGATTTGTGTGCTATTTATGCAAATTTTCAGTATTGTTCCATATATTTATTTTGCATTTTATGATAAATTTGCCAACAACTAAAAAAGCTTTTTTTTAAGCATTTATTTCTGTATTAACTATTAATTGCATATATATACCACACAATTCTATTTACAAATTTATCACATGAATATTATTTTTTATATGCATAAGTATTCATCTTCAATATCACACACATTATCTTTCTAAAAGTCAAATATATATTTTCATACCTAAGTTTATGATACCAAATATTATAAATATAAATATCAGATTTTTATAATTTTAAATTCAATTGATGACCGTCGGCGGCCCATAGACTGATATTGATGTTTGCATCTCTCATTAGAGGTAAGGGTGAATTACGTAATTTTCACAATAATACCAAAATACTACCAACCCACGAAAGTGGATATCACACGTAACATTCGCTCCAGAAGATCGTTGGTGTTCGAAGACACGCCAGCAAAGAGGTAATTTGATTGTCTCAGCTGCTAATGATGTTGTCACAAAAAGTCGAAAAATAATGCAAAAAAAAAAAAGATTACTTCGTTTAAAAACTTACCAGTAGTAATTTGTGGATCTCATTTTTACATGATGTCTATCTTGTATTGTCTCTCTGAGACTTAGGATCTAAACTTAAGATTTCCTTAGTGGGGTTTTTTTAGAGAATTAGTAATGGAACTAACACCAAGTTAAGAATTTCAAACCAAATCTTCATTCTTTATAGTTTCATACACTTGACTTCAATAATTTGGAGCTCAAGTTTAGTCCCAATAGGCTTGGAAATGCCTTAAGCTACCCTTTGACTATAGAGACTTAGGTCTTTTACTTAGTCTTTTTTTGGACACTTTGCACTTCTCCCTCGTAATTCCTTGGATAACTCTCTCTTTGGTTCATAAGGAGTGCATCAGGTATGAAACTCTTCTTTAACAATACAGTATGTATCGTTTAATTAAAGAGCAAATAAAGTGAAAATCACCGATTGAAAATTAAATTCAACAGAATCAAAATTGAAATATCAAAAACCAAATTCAACAAAACTACGATCTTGAAGTCAAAGTCACACATTGAAGTCAGATCTATCAAAATTGAAGTCAAAGTTAAAAGTCAANAAAAAAAAAAAAAAAAAAAAAAAAAAAAAAAAAAAAAAAAAAAAAAAAAAAAAAAAAAAAAAAAAAAAAAAAAAAAAAAAAAAAAAAAAAAAAAACATAACTCACTAAAGCTATCTAATTGAAATCAAATTAAAATCGTAAAATTTAAACGAAATCAAAATGAAATTCAATAACATTAAATCACAAATTCATATCACCAAGTGAGATCAAAATCAAGGAAAATCAAGTTTAAATTAAATCATCAAGTGAACCTAAAATCAAATTCAAAATTAAAAAGCAAATATAATCAAATATACTAAAATTATAAAAATTCAAATATCAATCAAAATTAAAACCCAACAAGAACATATTCTCCAAATTCAAAATAATTTAAATTAATTTAAATCAAAATTCAAAAAATCACGAAAATCATGAGAATTACTGTCAAAACTAAACCAAACTAAAGTCACCAAAATTCTCATTAAAACCCAAAATGACAAGTACAAAATTAGTAAAGTTAAAATCAAAGTTGACTCAAATTAAAATCACCAACTTTAAATAAAAATCCAAAAATAAAATAAACACTTTACACACATATTAAAATCACCTAAACTCATTTTTGCACCCAAAATCAACCCATCCTTAAATCCACCTCATCCAAACCACACCCAAGTGAACCCAAACTTAAGCCCATCATGAGCCAAGCATGATAAGCCCCCAAACCTCAATGCAAGACAAATATAAGCCAAATTTTCCCCCTCATGAAAAGTCAACTCAAGCCAAAGCCTAGCCACCTTATGATAAGTCAAATCCAAACCCAACTACCCAAGTGACCAAACCCTAAACCCATGATTCATAACCATAATTAAACATGACAAATCAATATCATCCATACAAATTCAAGCCACGCCTAAAATCAACCAAAATGACTTTAAACCCATTAGAACCAACCCAAACCCATGGCAAAGCCATCCTGACAAACCCATCCTAAACTAATGCCTTCTATCATCTCTTAATTCTCGAGTGTGATTCACGAACAAATTTGAAATCAACAGTTTGATACTCTTGGGGTGATGATGAAACTCCTTGCTTGGCTCCACTCTTATTATTTAGCTCAAATTAAATGTCTTGGGTTTTGGACCACTCAACTGAATTAGGTTCACTCTTCTGTCATGGTTTAATTTTCTAACTTACATACCAATCAATTTTTACATACTTGCAGATCTAATATCTAAACTTTATTTTTTTTACAATTATACCATTCAAGACTTTCATATCACTAATAAATACCATTTTTGTAATTTCTAAAAAATAAAATGCATCTTTTTATGTATAAATAAGGTGTGTAGTATCTATGTAAAAATTGAAATTTTGAAGTTAGATATGTAAAGATGTAAGAAATGAGTGGTAGTATGTATGCAAATTTTCCTTTTTATTTTTACTATTTCAGTTTTTAAGATGTGAAATATATATTGTCATGCATAGAGTGNCAAATGTTTATGTATGTAAATTAATTCAAATTTAAAATTTATTATTCAGCACAATTTTATTTAATTCAAATCAAATTATTAAATTTTTTTTTAATTTATAAATTTTTGGTAATTTTATTTAAAAATTGAGTAAATAATTATTTTGATTATGATTTATTAATGTAATTTAATAAAAAATGGCATTTACATGCATACCGCTCAAGTCCTATCTATTTATATATTTACCCCTAAATTGTTTTTTTTTATTTTTTATTTACATTTGTATAAAACCTTTCATATTATATAAAACATATTACTATTTATTATTTAAAATATAAATTATGTTTTTCCATGCTAAAATTAGGTGGCTTATATTTAAATTTTAAGTTTAAACATTATATATTTGAATTTATAGAAATAAAGTGACACATACCTAAATCTCAAAAAAAAATGTTCGTTAGTTTAAAAAAAAATAAANATTATTATTATTATTATTATTATTATTATTATTATTATTATTATTGTTATTATTATAACTTGAATGATTGCTCCAACTATATGAAAGAAAGTAATATTTATATTTTTATTTGGAAGAATATTTTTGCAAGCTTTGGAAAATTAGAAATACTTGTTCATAATTTGGGTCTATAAATAAGTTGTCAGCGACAATGTAGTTTATATACCGAAGCATGAATTAATTTCATGGAATGCTTGAAGCTCATCATAAACTCCTTATAATTAAAGCCTATTTTATTCATGATTTTTCTTGTCGATATAAGCGTTGATGATATATATAAGATGACCACAACTTTCTGACAGCCACAACACTTTAATAGCCCCGATTTGAAACAAACTGTTTTTTGACTCTGAAATTTCCTAAAAGCAGCAAGGAAGCAATTCCCCAAATATAGCTGTGGTGGACCTGGTGGTGGTTTGAAAAGCAAAACGATTGGAAAAGTGTCCCAAACAGACCTTTAGTTATATTCTCGAACAATTTAATTATATTAACATATATGATTTTTACATATCTATTGTTTAGAATACGAGAAATAACATCGTTACCACCTACACTTATATATTTACAACTAAACCATTCAAAATTTGATGACAACATTAAGATATCCACTCTCATGAGTTTCGACAGAGAAAATTTACATCATATCAATTTCTCGTTTGTGACTATCTTTATTAAGGATGAGCTCGGTATTATCTTATGCCGACGCAAACAGTTAGCATCAAGCTTAGCGCCGACATTATTTGTCGTTATCCTTCTCACTTAACTATGGCAGTAGTGCGGACGCTAAGGTCAACACAAATTTCATAGGGTCAGATGTATCCGACACAAATCTGACACCTAACTCCAAAATCTAAACCTGCGCCAGTCAAACTCATTCACGCTCTCCACTGTTCTATTCTCGAAACCCTGTCTCCCTACAACCTTACGCGAACACGCGACCTTCTCTTCTCCGACGTTTGTCCGACTACCGTTCAATGACCGGACAACCTCTCCAGCGACTGTCCGACCACAGTTAGAGCTCTTTGAGGTAAGTTTCCTTTTTTCCCATATTTAATTTGTCGATTCATTTATTTTTTTTTTTCTTAGCTGAATGAATCCATTTTGTTTTAGGTTTATGTATTGGGTTTAGCTGCGCATTAGGTAGTGTTTAGCTGCATTTAGGATTTAGGGAAAGGGGCATTTGCATACAAACCACCCAGTTAGTGAGTATTTACATATCTAACCCCTAAACTCCGCCGTTTACGTAAGAATTGTGTGGTTTGTTTGTAAGAATTGAAGTTTGGGTGTTAGATATGTAACACAAGACTTGTGTAGTTTGTATGTAAAAGCCAAAGTTTAGGTGTTAGATGTGTAATACATAAGAATTGTGTGGTTTGCATGTTACATTTGAAATTTAGGCGTTACATATGTAATGCATAAGAATTGTGATGTTTGTAAATTGAAGTTTAGGTGTTAGATATGTAATACGTAGAATTGTGTGGTTTGTATGCATATAATACATAAGAATTTTGTTGTTTGTATGTAGGAATTGAAGCTTAGGTGTTAGAAATGTGATGCATGAGAATTATGTGGTTTGTATGTATGTAATACATAAGAATTGTGTGGTTTGTATGTAAAGATTGAAGTTTGGGTGTTAGATATGTTATACATATGAAATGTATGTACGACTGATATTTAAATATACTAATCTATAAATCTACATATAAGTTGTTGATGAATATTTAAAATTTGAGATCATGGATGTATAGTAATTTGTATCTAAAAGGAAAAGGACTCACATATTAGTTCTTGAAGAATTTGTGCAAGTCGCATCACAATTATCTATTTACCTTTCAGAGGGTAAGTTTCAATGCTCTTATGTGAAACACAAAAATCAAATGTATCTAACACCTAAAAAAGTCAAGCTGGATCTGTATCACAAGGAATTTAAGCCCAATTATTGATACTAGCTAGATCGCTCACACCCAACCTTCATATATTATTTGTTTCTAAGCGTACAACTCTGCACATAACACGACACGGTACTCGGTATGTGGATTCTAATTCCCCGAGTCATCCGTTCGATCGTAGTTATCATGAATTTGCAGTTAAACCATACAATGTTAGGCTTGACTTATGTGTAGATAGGTTTACACCATACAATCACGTTGCAACACCTTACTCATGTTGGCTACTAATTATTATGCAATATAATTTGTCCTCTGATATGTGCATGACTATGTTATTTTTATTTTTTATGTTGATTATGCCTACTTACAGGCTCTGACAAATGAGTTGAAATAGACTAAAAATGGTATGTATATTTAGACTTTAGTTTTTTTTTCCTGATTTATCTTTTATAATATTAACTTTTTTACGTTTCATGCTTATTTTTGTTGCTCAACACTAACTTTTTTAATGTATTTATTTGTATTATAGATGACTTTAGGTGGTATTGGAGGCAGGCCACCTCACCCAACTTTTCTTAGGGTCACTAAAGGGAGTACTTAAGAAAAGATGAAGAAGCTAGTGTCATGCTCTGACACACAATACTAGTGTTATGTTGATTAGCAGCAGCACCACAACTGTAATCCCTCTTGAACATTAGTCTAGCCCTCCTGAATATTAGTCTAGTGTTATGTTGATTAGCAGCACCACCACTACTGTAAGTTATGTTGATTAGCAACACCACTACAACTGTAATCCCTCCTGAACATTAGTCTAGTGTTATGTTGATTAGCAGCACCACCACAACTGTAATCCCTCCTGAATATTAGTTAGAGGCAGTGTTGGATCGACATGAATGTATCTTCTTTGAAAAGAAGCATGATTGCACCATCAGCTCATCAGCTCTGCTTCTTTCTAATCATCTTTTATGATATTTGGATGTCAAATATATAAATACATGAGATTTGTGTGCTATTTATGTAAATTTTCAATATTGTTCCATGTATTTATTTTGCATTTTATGATAAATTTGCCAACAAAAAAGCTTTTTTTTTAGCATTTATGTCCTGTATTAACTATTAATTGCCTTGGCTTATATTCTAAGCCTAAAGATTACATATATACCACACAATTCTATTTACAAATTTAACACATAAATATTATTTTTTATATGCATAAGTATTCATCTTCAATATCACACACATTATCTTTCTAAAAGTCAAAATATATATATTTTCATACCTAAGTTTATGATACCAAATATTATAAATATAAATATCAGATTTTTATAATTTTAAATTCAATTGATCACCGTCAGCGGTGGCCCATGGACTAATATTGATGTCTGCATCTCTCATTAGAGGTAAGGGTGAATTACGTAATTTTCACAATAACACCAAAATACTACCGATATCCATGCAAGTGGATATCACACGTAACATTCGTTCCAGAAGATCATTGATGTACGAAGACATGCCAGTAAAGAGGTAATTTGATTGTCTTAGCTGATAATGAGATTGTCACAAAAAGTCGAAAAATAATGCAAAAAAAAAAAAAAGATTACTTAGTTTAAAAACTTACCAGAAGTAATTTGTTGATCTCCTTTTTACAGAAGTAATTTGTTGATTTCCTTAGTGATTTTTTATAGAGAATTAGTAATGGAACTAACACCAAGTTAAGACTTTCAAACCAAATCTTCACTCTTTATAATTTCATACACTTGACTTCAATTTTTTAGCCTTTGGTTAAATTGATTAAAGTCAAATTATTGGAGCTCAAGTTTAGTCCCAATAGGCTTGGAAATGCCTTAAGCTACCCTTTGACTCTAGAAACTTAGGTCTTTTACTTAGTCTTTTTTTTGGACACTTTGCACTTCTCTCTCATAATTCCTTGGATAACTCTCTCTTTGGTTCATAAGGAGCGCATTGGGCATGAAACTCGTCTTTAACAATACAATATGTATCTTTTAATAAAAGAGCAAACAAAGTGAAAATCACCAATTGAAAATTAAATTCAACAGAATCAAAATTGAAATATCAAAAAACAAATTCAACAAAACCACGATCTTGAAGTTAAAGTCACACATTGAAGTCAGATCTATCAAAATTGAAATCAAAGTTAAAAGTCGAAATTCACTGAACTGAATGACACTTTAACCAAAATCAAAATAAAAAAAACAAAACTCACTAAAGCTATCAAATTGAAATCAAATTAAAATCATAAAATTTAAACCAAATCAAAATCAAATTCAATAAAATTAAATCACAAATTAATATTGCCAAGTGAAATCAAAATCAAGGAAAATCAAGTTTAAATAAAATCATCAAGTGAACCTAAAATAAAATTCAAAATTAAAAAGCAAATATAATCAAATATACTAAAATTATAATAAAATCAAATATCAATCAAAATTAAAACCGAACAAGAACAAATTCTCCAAATTCAAAATAATTTAAATTAATTTAAATCAAAATCCAAAAATCACGAAAATCATGAGAATTACTGCAAAACTAAACCAAACTAAAGTCACCAAAATTCTCATTAAAACCTAAAATGACAAGTACAAAATTAGTAAATTTAAAATCAAAGTTGACTCAAATTAAAATCACCAACTTTAAATGAAAATCCCAAAATCCAAAAATAAAATAAACACTTTACACACATCTTAAAATCACCTAAACTCATTTTTGCACCAAAAATCAACCCATCCTTAAATCCACCTCATCCAAACCGCACCCAAGTGAACCCAAACTTAAGCTCATCATGAGCCAAGCAGTCTGGCCAAGTCCACTTCATGATAAGCCACCAAACCTCAATGCAAGCCAAATCTAAGCCAAATGTCCCCTTCATGACAAGTCAACTCAAGCCAAAGCCTAGCCACCTTATGATAAGTCAAATCCAAACCCAAGTACCCAAGTGACCAAACCCTAAACCCATGATTCATACCCATAATTAAACATGACAAATCAATATCATCCATACAAATTCAAGCCACACCTAAAATCAACCAAAGATGACTTTAAACCCATTAGAACCAACTCAAACCCAAGGCAAAGCCATCATGACAAGCCCATCCTAAACTAATGCCTTCTATCATCTCTTAATTATTGAGTGTGACTCACGAACAAATTTGAAATCAACAGTTTGACACTCTTGGGGTGATGATGAAACTCCTTGCTTGCCTCCACTCTTATTCTTTAGCTCAAATTAATTGTCTTGGGTTTCAGACCACTCTACTGAATTTGGTTCACTCTTCTGTCATGGTTTAATTTTTTAACTTACATACCAATCAATTTTTACGTACTTGCGTATCTAATATCTAAACTTTACTTTTTTACATNAAATATACTAATCTATAAATCTACATATAAGTTGTTGATGAATATTTAAAATTTGAGATCATGGATGTATAGCAATTTGTATCTAAAAGGAACATGACTCACAGATGAGTTCTTGAAGAATTTGTGCAAGTCGCATCACAATTATCTATTTACCTTTTAGAGGGTAAGTTTCAATGCTCTTATGTGAAACACAAAAGTCAAATGTATCTAACACCTAAAAAAGTCAAGCTGGATCTGTATCACAAGGAATTTAAGCCCAATTATTGATACTAGCTAGATTGCATATGATGAGTATAAATCAAATGTTCAGTAAGATCATGTTGGCGCTCGTCGGGTTATGTTACTCTAACGAAATACGATCCCAACACAAGAAGAAATGATTTACGATATATACAAGACTCATTTTTTTAGGAGTATTCCCAAACATTGAACAATGAAGCACAATAATTTTATGATTTACTGAATGTTGTGCATCAAACTTTGTGGGAATGTTGCAATACACATACAAAATTGTCAGTGACACTGAGAATGTTAAGCATAAGGTCTTCTTTTAGCATGTTCAGATAATGCTTCAATCAAGTAACAACATTACTGAAGGAGAAAAACCCTACATAGAATTTAGTTCCATATGACATTTATTGAACAAAAAATATTATCAAAGTTAGGTGTAATATCTGAGAAGATATATTGTTGCGTTAATGGTTGCATGCTATATTATAAGGTTGATGCAATGAAGAGAAAATGTAAATTTTGTGGAGCTGAGAGATTCAAACCAAGGAAGCAAATTAGTAAATATCAAAAAATATTTCATACAAATATCTTATCTACTTGTCGCTCACACCCAACCTTCATATATTATTTGTTTCTAAGCGTACAACTCTGCACATAGCACGACATGGTACTCGGTATGTGGATACTAATTCCCTGAGTCATTCGTTCGATCGTAGTTATCATGAATTTGCAGTTAAACCAAACAATGTTAGGCCTGACTTATGTGTGGATAGGTTCACACCATACAGTCACGTTGCAACACCTTACTCATGTTGGCTAGTAATTATTATGCAATATAATTTGTCCTCTGATATGTGCATGACTATGTTTTTCCTATTTTTTATGTTGATTATGCCTACTTACATGCTCTGACAAATGAGTTGAAATAGACTAAAAATGGTATGTATATTTAGACTTTAGTNACTAAGGATAACCCCGTCGTAAAGGCGGACAAGATTGTGAAGATTTGATGTCATTTGGATTGAAGAATGCTCATATCGCTCGAGTTAATACTTCTGGCGAACAAAAGGTCTATTTTGATGAAGGGTTGTGCTCCAAAGATGAGCTTTTAGAGACTGCCTTTATATTTAGCTACTCTGCTTGTTGAATGGCTTGCTTGTGGTTTTCAAATCAAGAATAATGGGGACTGTTCTCTAATTTGAATGTTTTTTTTTTCTTATATTTATTTATGTTTATTCAAATTTCTATTTTCTTGAAGTAATATTTCAAAACTCCAGATTTTATTTTAAATTTATATTTGGTGTATTAGGAAATGCTTTGTTTGAGTGTTATAATCATGGAAATTTTATTATTATTATTATTTAATACATAAATTCTCATGTATTTACGTATCTAAGACCTAAACTTTACATTTTTATATTTCAACCCCTCAAATTTTTCATATCACATCAAAAGTATTATTATTTTAACTTTTAGAAAGTCAAATATACAGGAATTAATTGGTATTTATGTAAATCTTCAATTTTTTTTATAAATAAATAAATAAAAATGTTTTGCATCTAAAAAGACTCCCTTAAATTATTGATTTTCTGATAATTCAAACATTTTCTTCACTTTGGGTGGATTGCATATTGTATTAGCATGATGTTATTCATTGATGATGAAGTGGTTGAACCTAATGAGTGAGGTTGGTGGGGACATTTGGGTGTACATGTTCATAGATTAATCAAATATTTTTATATTATATGATAATTAAAAATTATTTTATTATTATAATTATTACTATTTTTGAACTCTTTTAAATAGTCCTCGTTTAACCTATTTGAGCGATGGTTTTATACAGAAATAACAATAAGTCTTTATCCCACTGAGTGAGGCTGACTATATGAATCTTTTTCTCCATTGTGTCCTACTGAGTGATGGTTTTACAAATAGTATTTAAATTTTGGTTATAATATCATTTTTTTTTTCTGAACAGCCTTGATAATTATATAGAAAAATTCTCATTTTTTAGGTTTATTTACCAAAATGCCATTGACTTAGTTAATTAATCTAAATTGCTACCTCACCAATCCTTGTACTTGAATCTAATTGGGCCATGTGTTTAAAAACTCATAGATCCCTACCTTGGGCCAATCTTGGCCATTCAATTCAAATAAAAACTCCTACTTTCATCCCAACCTTAGATTTCACCCCATGATCTCTTTCAAAGGAGTAATTCAAAGCACTCAAAATTTGAAACCAAGGTATGCAATTCTATCAAATTTTTCATTGAAATCATGGAGCTTTTCATCCTAACCTATCCTAAAGTCTTTAATTACCATTTTTAAATGTAATTACATATATTTTTACCATGCTTCTTATCCAAGCAAAAATATTTTCATATAGAAACATATAGCTTTTCATCCTAATCTATCCTATAGTGTTTAATCAACATTTTTAAATGTAATTATATATATTTTCCCATGTTTAATTAATCCAAATTGAGCNGAAGAAGCTAGTGTCATGCTCTGACACACAATACTAGTGTTATGTTGATTAGCAGCACCACCACAACTGTAATCCCTCCTGAACATTAGTCTAGTGTTATGTTGATTAGCAGCACCACCACAACTGTAAGTTATGTTGATTAGCAGCACCACCACAACTGTAATCCCTCCTGAACATTAGTTAGAGGCAGTGCTGGATCGACATGAATGTATCTTCTTTGAAAAGAAGCATGATTGCACCATCAGCTCATCAGCTCTGCTTCTTTCTAATCATCTTTTATGATATTTGGATGTCAAATATATAAATACATGAGATTTGTGTGCTATTTATGTAAATTTTCAATATTGTTCCATGTATTTATTTTGCATTTTATGATAAATTTGCCAACAACTAAAAAAAGCTTTTTTTTAGCATTTATATCCAGTATTAACTATTAATTGCCTTGGCTTATATTCTAAGCCTAAAGATTACATATATACCACAAAATTCTATTTACAAATTTAACACATGAATATTATTTTTTATATGCATAAGTATTCATCTTCAATATCACACACATTATCTTTCTAAAAGTCAAATATATATTTTCATACCTAAGTTTATGATACCAAATATTATAAATATAAATATCAGATTTTTATAAATATAAACATAAGTCAAATCCAAAGCCAAGTACCCAAGTGACCAAACCCTAAACCCATGATTCATACCCATAATTAAACATGACAAATCAATATCATCCATACAAATTCAAGCCACACCCAAAATCAACCAAAACAACTTTAAACCCATTAGAACCAACCCAAACCCAAGGCAAAGCCATCATGACAAACCCATCCTAAACTGATGCCTCTATCATCTCTTAATTCTTGAGTGTGATTCACGAACAAATTTGAAATCAACAGTTTGACACTCTTGGGGTGATGATGAAACTTCTTGCTTGCCTCCACTCTTATTCTTTAGCTCAAATTAATTGTCTTGGGTTTCAGACCACTCTACTGAATTTGGTTCACTCTTCTGTCATGGTTTAATTTTTTAACTTACATACCAATCAATTTTTACGTACTTGCGTATCTAATATCTAAACTTTACTTTTTTACATTTATACCATTCAAGACTTTCATATCACTAATAAATACCATTTTTGTAATTTCTAAAAAATAAAATGCATCTTTTTATGTAAAAATAAGGTGTGTAGT
>JXCR01064221.1:30775-48158 GCA_002079205.1 Phalaenopsis hybrid cultivar | reverse complement strand
TATATATATATATATATATATATATATATATATATAATTGAAGTTTAAGTTCTAGATATGTAGATACATATGAATTGAGTGGTATGTATGTAAATCGTTCGCAAAATAAATAGGGGCATTAACATAGGCAGGAAACAATTCTTATGCATTTACATATCTCACACATACACTTTTATATTTGCACACATAACACTCAAATCTTTAATATCAGATAAAAAATAGCACTACTGCTAATTTTTAAAATTGAAGTACACTTTTTCGTGCATAAGTTTAAAGCACCAAAGTGTTATGTATGAAAGTATGAAGTGTAAGTGTGAGATATATAAATAAATAAGAATTGTGTTATGTATGTATATTTCTGAGATAAATGTTGATAAAGATAGTTGAAAGGACGAGATTTTCCAAAAGTAAGAGCTAACCAAAAATAAAATCAATCATTAATTATTATTTAGTTATGAATTTGTTGAACCCAAGTTTGTCCGTGAATTACAACCAAGACATGGAGTGTAGATAAAAAGAGAAGAAGTGAGAGAGAGAGAGCTAAGAATCTTAAGAGTATAGTATCAGTAATATCTATGTGTTTCTCTAAAAGTCCCCTTTTTACATGTTAATATTCCTATATTTATAGTGGATAGAAGTTACATTGTGAAATATTGATAATGTTCTTGAAATTCTCTTTTATCGGTCGGTTGTCACAACTGTCAAGATAAACATTATTATGGTTTAATAGTTACTTATCGGATCTCAATTTCACTCTCTCCTAGGTCAACGAGTTGTTTGTCCATTTATTCGGTCAACCTTTTCAGCTCGGTTAACTTGATCTTCTACTCCATGCTGATTGATATGCATTAGCACTTGACATGATTAATCTTTTGACACATGTCTTTTCGTGAATTGCTTGATTTAATTTAGTGTACTTTGATCATACATATTTTGGTTCTCTCATGCATTAATAGGCAGCAATATGCGATAAGAACGTAAGAATTAATTTTAACAACAGTTTTGTCTTATTAAATACCTTCATTGACTATTGTGCACATACTGCTTCTAAATAGAGGGTAATCTTTCTAATTTTTCATATTTCATGTTTTCTCTTCGTTTCTCTTTTATATCTTGGTTGCCTTTCCAAAAAAGAAGTGTCCTCGCAATGAATAAGTTGTTGAAATCCCAATGCGCTATCCCGAGCAAACTTTTGTTGCGTGGGTTGTTTGCCGAGGAGAAGAGTAAGGGACACCATGAGAGAGACCGAAAGAGAAAACTCATGGAGAAAAAGAGGACGGATTTGCCTTGGGTCAGGTTGGCTCTTCTAAAATGGTCCTTGAGAGTGCTCATATTTAGCCATGGATACTCTACGAGCTACAGTGATCTTGCAATTACCTGGTAGGGCACCACCGCGCCTCTCGTTGCAGCCCTGAGTTTGGTTGGGGATCGGATATCACCAATGCCCGTTGATCCCTCTCTGTTGTAGCAACTTCATCCACAGGAGTCGCCAGTGTCTAGCATGATTAAAGCCACGAGCATCTACTAATTCTTAGTCGAAATAGATTTTGTTGCATGTTACCGATTCATTCATTGTCACAGGTATTACAAATTATAAGACCCAATAGGGTTTGAATGGAGATCCTGTGACATAGGATGAGATTGGGGTTCATACCTAGGAAGATAATCAGCCCATCGAAGAAGGTAGTGAAGTCGAATGCTTCGGGAATCTCTCGTTTCCTACCAAGATACAAGAGTGATAAGTGTGAGCTACCCAAACGTATCATGTGGAATTAGCTCACGGCTTGGCTAATATTTAGAGCTATAAGCTCATGATGTTGGTTTCCAGGGAGGTCCAGAGATGTATGTCATGTCATCCTGCATGACATGACTTGAAGAGGAGATTTCAACGATGAAGCAGATGGTGTTTATTCTTCAACGGGAGCAAATAAATTTGTGAGGGCTATTACGAACCCTCCAAGCCCATATTGAATTTGATAAACTAGGACAATTTTGGTTGGGAGTTGAATTTTTTTTTCGGATGTTGGTTCGATTGGGCCATGTCTCAGCAGAAGCAAATTCAAATTCATGTATAAGTTACTTTCTCTTTCACCATTGATTCAGAGTCTTGTAATGATTTTGTATAATAATGTATTAAATTTTTTTTTTAGGCAAAATGATATTTTCTATTGATTTTTGTCCTAGCCTTTTCTAATTGGGTTTTCTATGTGGTTAATGTCAGTTTTACCCAGTGATGATTGGCATTAACTTTGACCTTATAAAGTAGTGTCATAGCTGTAGATTCACTTTTTTCTTAGCTTTGGTCATTTCTTAAGTTTTCATCTCCTTCAATCAAGTCATGGCTTCTTATTGCCAAGATGCGGCTTCTCGCATTACATGTTAATCCTCTTGTGACTTCATGATGACTCTATCTACTCATTTGGGGATTTTTCATAAGAATTTTAAAATTTCTTAAGTTGTGATCGAATACAACATCAATGAATAGTATATCACCCTTAGGGATGAATATACTACCCTATGATAGATTCAATTCTAAAGTCATTATTTCACTACTCATGGGGCTATGAAAATAAGTTTTTTTTCTATCATAAAAGAGCATGGTTTATTTTAATTTTGATGCCTCGTATCCATAAAGAGTTAACTCCTTTTAGTTAATTGGATCTTATAAAAAAATATTTTCTAATAAAACTCTCGATTAAAATAGTGGTTAATCATTTATAAATATTATAAATCACCAGGAAAGAGAAATTTGTCAACATTAATCAAGAAATCATTTATCACTGCCCTAGGATAGATTAAAAATTTGTTAACTAACTGTGGAGTTAAGGTGATCAGCTAGGCTTCTCCTAATCCTAGCCTTTTGCAGATGGATATGGCATAAGGTTGATGTTAACTCCTAAGTCACAAAGAGCCTTCCTAAAAAATTTGTCTTCTATGACACAAGGAATGATAAAGCTATCTTGGTCCTTAAGTTTCTATAGTAATTTTTTCTACAAGATAGCGCTACATTACTGGGTTTGGGCAACGGTCTCAAAATCTCCTAGTTTTTTTCTTCTTATTTAGAACATCATTCAAGAACTTCACATAACTAGGCATCTGTGTTGTGGCTTCAGTAAAATAATGTTGATGGTGAGCTTCTTAAGAATCTCTAGACACTTATAAAATTGTGGATCTAGCTTTTATTTTTGCAGTTCTATAGGAGGCATTGGTCTCTCTTATACTTTTTCGGTAAGTGAGTCTGTTTTTTCTAAGTCCTTGGTTGGGCTTTCATTGTGTTTTTCAAATTTAGGATCTAATTCTATAAGACTACTCATCTTCCTAAGTATGTCTTCCAACTCCTTCTCACTTCTAAGTCTCACAACTTGTAATTTCTTCTTTCTTTTCTTCTTGGGATTCACTTTAGTGTTACTAAGAAGCATCCCTAAAGGTTGATTACTTAAACAATTATAAAATTGTTTGATATGGATTTTTTATGTTTTTTATGGATGAAAATTAACTTTATAACTAGTTTCTTATCTGGAGAATTATCTCCTCCAAGGATGATTTCTTCTCCTTAAATTGAGAATTAAAAGTGATTCCCGATGAGTAGGGATTTTTCGGGTTGTTATTGTCTTTGGCAATCCAATTTATTGGATTTGTTGTTTCCCTACTAAATATTCTACACCTGGGACATTAGCATTCTAGTTGAAATTTGGTTTGTTCTTTAAGCCCGATTGTAGGTATTAGAATCAATATTGTTGAATCTATTTTCTACGACATTCAAGGTCTCCATAGTAGCTGTTTTAGGATCTTCTACTTGTTTGTAGGCTATCTCCTCTGTATATAGGGATCCTAACAATAATTTCATCTCTAAGTTATCTAATTTCCTAGAAATGACAACAACTTGGGAGGCTAGAATAATCTAAACACCAGTCTCATGCACATTAACTATCATCTTTGGTATGACTCTCTCAGATGACCATTGGAAATTGTTGTTGTCATTTTCTCGATCAGTGAGTAGGCTTTATCAAATAGTTTTGACTTAACAGGCTCCGTAAATGTAGCGTTTATGATAGAAATTACAAATATCATTATCTCAATATAAAAGGTTTGAATGATCAATTGATCAGGTAAGGTATGATGTGACAATTTTTTAAGTAGTTCTTTGAATCTCTTCCAAGCTTTGTAAATGGACTCTCCATTTAATTGGGTGAAGTAAGTAATGTCATTCTTAAGTTTGGTAATTTTATATGGAAGGAAATATTTGGCTAGGAATTTTTGGACAGACGTTCTAAATAATGATCGATCTTGATGCTAAGGAGTTCTATCATATCTTATATTTACCCTCAAATGAGAAAGAGAGTAGCCTTAGTCAAACAACATCATTTGAAACACTGTTATACTTATATTTGGCATAATGTTCTAAGAAAACTAGCCAGTGAAGGTTTGGGTCTTCAGTAGGTGATCCCTAAAACTATTTGCTTTAGACTATTTAGATGATCACAAGTTTTATTTCAAACATACTGGCTTTTACGGCTGGGTGATTGATGCTCATAAACTTTCTTTATCAAGGAATCGACATACACCCTAAGAGGTTTAAGATGGTTTGTTTGGGGGTTTATCATTTCTTATTATTTCTTTTTGAGTTTTTGGGATTTTCTCAACATTTTCTTATAGTTTTTTTCAATTTCTTAGGGTCAACTGACACTAAATTAGCTAATCTAGTTTTACATATGTAACCAAGAACCATCAACCAAATTACTCTAATCTAAGGCAAAAATAGATGAAATAATTTGAAACACAAAGTAAATAATGTGTGACACAAAACAAATAAAAAAATGTGATTTTTTTATCTTTGGATTTTATAGAAATAGATAATAATACAGAGACACCAAAAGTAAAAACACAAAGAAGTAGAGAAATATATAAGTTTTAAATATAAACTCTAAGTGGTTCAACTAAAATACTTCTTGGTGGGTCGATGAGGATTATCTCTTTGCCTCTAACTTTCTTTGTGAGAGCTTCTCATCGGGAGGTACCACGAGAACTCTCTTTTTGTTCACAGCATGATTCCACACTCACCGATCTCTTTAGGAAGTTGAACCCAGATTTTTATATGAATAAAGCCCAATGTATTAAATGTAAATAAAGAGAAAAAGTCTTAAAATCTTTAAGAGAATAATATTAATAATATATCTGTGTTTCTCAAATAGTCCTCCTTTTACATGTGACTATTTCTATATTTATAATAGATAGAAGCAACTTGTAAAATGTCAATAATGCCCTTGAAATTCTCTATTGTCAGTCAGTCACCGTAACTGTCAAGATAACTGTTAATATGGTAGAATCATTACTTTTTGAATCTCTTTTCGCTCACTTCAAGGTTAGCGAGTCCTTCATCTACTTATTCGGTCGTCCTTTTGGTTCGGTCAACTGAAATGCATGTTCTCTACTGATTGAAATATCTTTGCGCTTGTCGGGATTGATTCTTCGACAAGTGTCTAATCCATGATCGCTTGATTCAGTTCAACATACTTTGATCATACAAAATTATTTAACAACATATTAAATTTCAAAAAAGGTTGGACCTCTCCTCTTCGCACCAAATAAAAAGTTTTCCGTAAAATCATCTCATCGTTGCAAAATACAAAACTCTTTTAGAAATACGGTCTAAACCTCACAAATGATGAAGAATAAAATAAAATTCAATCAAAAACATTATCCTTACATTTATTAGAATATTTTCTTACAAAACTTACAACCAAATAGTATCTAGACAATTTTCATAACAACTGAGGTGATCTCCCTCCATCATGTGACATCTAGTTAAAGAAATAATATAACAAAACCTCTTCAACCCTGAATGGGCTACTAATTCAATCAGGACCCTCCATCAAATTGAATAATATATGGGAATCATATTGCTTTTACTTGCCATTTTCATGAAGGAACCCATATCACTTGTTATTTTTAGCTGAACACAAGAATTTTTCTCTGTTCTATATATAGTGATTTGATTGCATCCATCAAAATTTAACCAAAACTATCAAATCAAATTGACATGATTGTTAAGGAGTTAGATATGCAAATACACAAGATTTGTGGGGTATCTATGTAAATGCTCCCACTGTTTTGGGCCAGCAAATCTAACATAAATCTTTCCTTACAAAGCTTTGTATTCTATTTCCATGATAGTTGACTTGCTTCATATCAACACTTTTCAAAGCATATCAATAAAGTTAGAACAAGATTATTATAGCCCATGGTAAGGCCATCTTTATGGCCGGTATTTCATTCTCCTCCCTACCTAAATATTAATTTGCACAAATAACCTGAGCGCTGAAAATATGCCATGTTTCACCACCTCTTGTGTTCAACTCTTCATACGGAGAATTTAAACAGATTTCAGAATTGAAGTGGTTAGGGTTGAACAAGAGTTGAGCTTAAACCCATTAAATTCTAAGAAATTACATTTAATTAATATATGACTTTTAATTTTATTAAATTAAATTTTAATTGATGGCAAAAGTCCAAACTAAACTAAAATTACTATTAAACTAAAGTACTCTGGCGCAGTGGCACTAAGTACCACACCAAGGGTTCCATGCAACGCCTCGGCGGGTCTCACGGCCTGCACAACAGATGACAAAAGTCCAGATCTAGTAGCCGACTGAGAGGTATATCTCGGTTTCCTAATATGAGGATCGTGGAGGTAGGGTAAGTGGGAAAAATATTGCATCAAGACTCCGCGTGTATAGTTGCTTGCGTTATTCATGTGTTATTGCTGTGTTATTAAGGTGATTTTAAGAATAACACGTTAAAACACATGAATAACGTGAGGGAATATTCTTAAACTCTCAATAACACACTAGTAACGCATGAATAACGNTCCAGATCTAGTAGCCGACTGAGAGGTATATCTCGGTTTCCTAATATGAGGATCGTGGAGGTAGGGTAAGTGAAAAAAATTTGCATCAGGACTCCGCGTGTATAGTTGCTTGTGTTATTCATGTGTTATTGGTGTGTTATTGAGGTGATTTTAAGAATAACACGTTAAAGCACATGAATAACGTGAGAGAATATTCTTAAACTCTCAATAACACACTAATAACACATGAATAACACAACAATAACACATTCAATAACACATGAATAATGCGAAAAATATTCAGAATAACGCGAGAGAATATTCCTATAACACGGATTGAACAACATATTAAATAACACAACGCAAGGGAATATTCCTAAACCCTCAATAACACACTAATAACACATGAATAATGCGAAAAATATTCTTAAACAGTGGTGGAGCGTAGGAAGCCTCAAGAGTTTGGAGCTCTTCTAGTTTTCACTTTTAAGTCCAGAACCCAAATCCCCTTTTTTTAATGAAAGGGGTGGGGATCTATTTATAGATTTTGTGAGTGTCATCCTCTAAAATACTGCATGAATTTCAATCACTCCATCAGATGACCCAAATCGATCCATTTGTTCGGATAGTATTCTATGAGCATGTGAATGTCTTAATGATATCAAAATTGAGTAATAATGAGCTCGTTGGATTGAGCTCAATATGAACTCATTTTTACTACAACTTTGTCAGATTTGGAATACATTTGACAATTTAATTGGTCATCCAAAACCTCTAATTGTTGTTAAACAACTTGATGCGGGCTTGATTGGACTCGAATCAAACCAATGTTGGCTTCATTTGGCTTGCTTTGTTGAGAGGGATAGTCTGACTATAAGCTTATTAGGATCAGGGCCTTGAACGATCTCGAGTTTGAACTTGAATTTTTTATTATTTGAATTTCTTTGAGATTCGTGCATGATTAAAATACTTTTTTTTTAGGATGTATCAATAATATAACTAATATTTAATATTTTTATTTTTATATATATAAATTTAGTATCACAATCACATATATATATACATACATATATATACATACATACACATATATATATATATATATATATAGAGAGAGAGAGAGAGAGAGAGAGAGAGAGAGAGAGAGAGAGATTTACATATATACCACTTAATTCCTATGTATTTACAAATTTAACATCTATATTTTAATTTTTGCATATATATTCCACCTTATTCAAAAAGATGTATACGACATTTTTAAAGTTAAAATAGCCGTACTTTTTTATGGGATATGAAAGATTTGGGTGGTATAAATGTAAAAAAATAGAGTTTAGATGTTAGATATATGTAAATACATAGGATGTGTGTAAATGTCACACACGGGTGTGCGTGTGTGTGTNATGTTAGATATATGTAAATACATAGGATGTGTGTAAATGTCACACACGGGTGTGTGTGTGTGTGTGTGTGTGAATGTTAATTTCCTTTTTAAAATGTTGATACTAATAATGTATTTAATTGAATGTCACTTTTTTGATATATATATCAATAAATATCAAAAGATGAATAAATATATAAGAATAGAATGTATAAATATAAATCCCTTATGTATCAATTTTTTGCCACCAAAAGTTCAATATTCATGCTAGGACCAACATTAGTAGACAAGAACTTTTTCAATTTTGGATTCATCTCGTTCCCTATGGGTCAAGACATGGAACTCAATTTTGTGTAATAATGATACTCCACTTATAGTTGTGTGAGTCGCCAGTATTTTGCTGCACTTGAAGCGTGTCATTGGGGTCTGTATGAAATCAGCTAGAAAAAATTTTGATCTAAAAGTTTGGCTCATATCTCGCTCATTTATTTAGATCCAATCTTGATCCGAGCCAAAATCTTAATCATCNATGTCACTTTTTTGATATATATATCAATAAATATCAAAAGATGAATAAATATATAAGAATAGAATGTATAAACATAAATCCCTTATGTATCAATTTTTTGCCACCAACATTAGTAGACAAGAACTTTTTCAAATTTGGATTCATCTCGTTCCCTATGGGTCAAGACATGGAACTCAATTTTGTGTAATAATGATACTCCACATATAGTTGTGTGAGTCGCCAGTATTTTGCTGCACTTGAAGCGTGTCATTGGGGTCTGCATGAAATCAGCTAGAAAAAATTTTGATCTAAAAGTTTGGCTCATATCTCGACTCATTTATTTAGATCCAATCTTGATCCAAGCCAAAATCTTAATCATTTTTCAAGCGATTAACGATCTTCGAACTAGATTCATAGCCCTACTTGTTAAACATCTTTATCATTCAAGGAAATGATAATAGTACCGAGGAGGACAATGTAATAGATTTTGAATGCTAATTCTAGCAAAACTTAGCCTTGTGCCTTTAGTCGTGAGCGGATCTACTGTGAATGAAATAATCATATTACTTGCAGTTTTAGATATCTCATATTCCACGAACAACATAAGCAAATATTGGGAAACTTGAACCAAGATCTTGCTGTTAGATATGGCTCATATCTAGGGAGTTGGAGTTTCTTGGTGAAGAGGTATGCCCCCTGGTGAAAAGGAGTGTCTCTTAAAAATAAAGGGGGTTGGGGGGAGCGAAGGCCGGATTGTAATTATCTGTGGGTTTTATCTATAAATAGATGTCTAACTCTATGGGTATGTAACTTCTCTGAGATAGTGAAACCACCGCTCGCTCCCGAGGACGTAGGCAATTCTTTGTTGAACCTCGTTAAATCTCTGTGTTTGTCTGATTTTGGGTCGATTCCTGTTTTTTATTCCGCTAATTTTCACAACAATTGGTATCAGAGAAGGGAAAGATCGACGCAGTAAGAAGATTTGAGAAGAAGAGTTCGGCGGCAGAACGGCAGTTCGCACGGGACAGCGAACAGCAGTTTGTTCGGACAAAAGAGTGTCGCGGACGGGCTTCGGTGATTGCGAATCGCAGAAGGAGGAGTCGCGACCGGAACAGAACAGTTTGTGGGCGATCCTCGGACGAGTTCGGGACGGGCGAACGAGGCAGAGCGGATCGCGGANTGTTAGATATGGCTCATATCTAGGGAGTTGGAGTTTCTTGGTGAAGAGGTGTGTCTCCTGGTGAAAAGGAGTGTCTCTTGAAAATAAAGGGGGTTGGGGGGAGCGAGGGCGTGATTGTAATTATCTGTGGGTTTTATCTATAAATAGATGTGTAACCCTATGGGTATGTAACTTCTCTGAGATAGTGAAACCACCGCTCGCTCCCGAGGACGTAGACAATTCTTTGCCGAACCTCGTTAAATCTCTGTGTTTGTCTGATTTTGTGTCGATTCCTGGTTTTTTATTCCGCTAATTTTCACAACAATTGGTATCAGAGAAGGGAAAGATCAACGCAGTAAGAAGATTTGAGAAGAAGAGTTCGGCGGCAGAATGGCAGTTCGCACGGGACAGCGAACAGCTGTTCGTTCGGACAGAAGAGTGTCGCGGACGGGCTTCGGTGATTGCGAATCGCGGAAGGAGTCGCGACCTGAACAGAACAGTTCGCGGGCGATCCTCGGACGAGTTCGGGACGGGCAAACGAGGCAGAGCGGATCGCGGAACAGGGGAGCAGTTCGCGACAGGGATTCGGTTCCGGTCGATCGCCGCTTGCGACAGAGGCGCGAGTTCGCCGCGTGCGACAGAGACGTGGGTGAAGAGGATTCAGCTCGGAGGCTTCTGCGATTCGGGTGAAGGAGTTGCGTCAGATTCGCGAATAGGCGGGGGATTCGCGACGCAGAGGGTTTTGCNTATATATATATATATATATATATATATGTAAAATCGAAGTTTAAGGTATGTTGATACATATGAATTGAGTGGTATGTATGTAATCGTTCTCAAAATAAATAGGGGCATTTACATAGGCAGGACACAGTTTTTATGCATTTACATATCTCACACGTACACTTTTTATATTTGCACGCATAACACTCAAATCTTTAATATCAGATAAAAAATAGCACTATTACTAATTTTTAAAATTGAGGTACACTTTTTCGTGCATAAGTTTAAAGCACCAAAGTGTTATGTATGAAAGTATGAAGTGTAAGTGTGAGATATATAAATAAATAAGAATTGTGTGTTATGTATGTATATTTCGGAGATAAATGTTGATGATGATAGTTGAAAGGACCATAATTTCCAAAAGTAAGAACTAACCAAAAATAAAATCAATCATTAATTATTATTTAATTATGAATTTGTTGAACCCAAGTTTATCCGTGAATTACAACTAAGGCATAGAGTGTAGATAGAAAGAGAATGAGAGAGAGAAACAGAGCTAAAAATCTTAAGAGTATAATATCAGTAACATCTATGAGTTTCTCAAAAAGTCCCTTTTTTACATGTTAATATTCCTATATTTATAGTACAAAGAAGTTACATTGTGAAATATTGGTAATGCTCTTAAAATTATCTATTATCAGTTTGTTGTCATATTTGTTAAGATAACCATTAGTGTGGTTTAATAGTTACTTATCGGATCTCTATTTCACTAGCTCCTAGGTCAGCGAGCCATTCGTTTATTTTTTTGGTCAATCTTTTCAGTTAGGTTAACTTGATCTTCCACTTCATGTTGATTGATAGCTCTTTGCGCTAGCAGGATTAATTTTTTTGTCACCTGTATTGTCTAGGATCACTTGATTTAGTTCACCATACTTTGATCATACATATTTTAGTTTATCGATTCTCTCATGCATTACTAGCTAACAAAATGCAATAAAGACGTAAGAATTAAGTTTAACACAAGTTTATCCTATTAAATAACTTCACTAACTAATACTTCCTTGACTTTTGTGTACATTAGTGCTTCTAAATAGAGGGCATCTTTCCAATTTTACATATTTCTTGTTTTCGCTTCGTTTTTATTTTGTAACTTGGCTACTTTTCTTAGAAAGAAGTGTCCTTGCAATGGATAAGTTGTTGAAATCCCAATGCACTGTCCCAAGCAAACCTTTGTTGTGTGGGTTGTTTGCCAAGGAGAAGAGTAAGGGACGCCATGAGAGAGAACGAAAGAAGAAACTCATAGAGAAGAGGACGGATTTGCCCTTGGGTCAGGTTGTCTCTTCTGGAATGGTCCTTGAGAGCACTCATTTTTAGTCATGTATACTCTACGAGTTGTGGTGATCTTGCAATGGCCTGATAGGGCACCACCTCTCGCTGCAACCCTGAGTTTGGTTGGGGACCAGATGTAACAAGTGCACGTTGATCCCTCTCTGTTGCAGGGAGTTCATCCATAGGAGTCGACAGTGTCTAATATGATTAGGGCCACGAGCTTGTTCTCACTCTTAGTCGAATTATATTTTTTTTACTTGTTATTGATTCATTCATTGTCATAGGTATAACAAATGATAAGACCCAATAGGATTTGAATGGAGCTCCAGCGATATAGGCCAAAGTTGGGGATCAAACCTAGAAAGATAATCAGCCCATCGAATAAGGTGGTGATGTCGAACGCTTCGGAAATCTCTCATTTCCAACCGAGATATGAGAAGGATAAGTGCGAGATACCCAAGCGTATCATGTCGAATTAGATCATGGCTTGGCTAATATCTAGAGCTCTAAGCTCATGATGTTGGTTTCTAGGGAGGTCTGAAGATGTATGCCATGTCATCCTGCATGACATGGCTTGAAGAGGAGACTTCAATGATGAAGCAAATGGTGTCTATTCTTCAATAGGAGCACATAAGTTTGTGAGAGCTATTACGAACCCTCCAATCCCATATTGAATTTGATAAACTAGGTCAATTTTGGTAGAGTGATGAATTTTTATTTCAAATGTTGGTTCGATTGGGCATGTCTCAGCAGAAGTAAATTCAGATCCAGGTATAAGTTACTTTCTCTTTCACCATTGATTTAGAGTATTGTAATGATTTTGCATAATAATGTATTTAATTTTATTTTATAGGAAAAATGACATTTTTTATTGATTTTTGTGCTAGTCTTTTCTAATTGGGTTTTCTATGTGATTACTGCTAGTTTTACCCTGCGGTGGTTGGGAATAACTTTGACCTTATAAAGGGGCATAATAGTTGTAGGTCCACTTTTTTCTTAGCTTTGGTCATTTTTTAATTTTTCATTTCCTTCGGTCAAGTCATGGCTACTTATTGCCAAGATGATGCTTCTCGCATCACATGTTGTTATTCCTCTTGTGACTTCATGATGACTCTGTCTACTCTTTAGGGGACCATTCATAAGTTTTGAAATTTCTCAAGTTATGACTGAATACAACATCAAGGAATAGTATATCACCCTTAGAGATGACTATACCACCCTATGATAGATCCAATCTCAAAGTCATTATTTTAGTGCTCTGTGGGGCTATGAAAATCAATTTTTTTCCCTATCATAAAGGAGCATGATTTAGTTTAATTTTAATGCCTCATATACATTAAGAGTTAAATACATTTAGTTAATTGCATCTTATAAAATATTATTTTCTAAGAAAACTTTCGATTAAAATAGAGGCTAATCATTTATACATATTATAAAATTACCAGGAAAGAGAAATTTGTCAACATTAATCTAGATATCCTTTATCACTGCCCTTAGGATAGGTTGAAACTTGGTCAACTAACTATAGAGTTAAGGTGGTTGGCTAGACTTCTCTTAATCATAGTATTTTGAAGATGAATATGGCATGAGGTTGATGCTAACTCCTAAGTCACAAAGAGCCTTCCTAAAAAAATTGTCTTTTATAGCACAAGGAATGACAAAGCTTCTTTGGTCCTTAAGTTTCTATGATTACACTACATTACTGAGTTTGGGCAATAGTCTCAAAATCTCCTAGTACTTTCTTCTTATTTAGAACATCACTTATGAACTTCACATAACTAGGCATCTGTGATGTGGCTTCAGTAAAAGAATGGTGATGGTGAGCTTCTTAAAAACCTCTAGAAACTCATAAAATTGTTGACCTAGCTTTTGTTTTTGGCAGTTCTATAGGAGGTGGTGGTCTCACTTGTACCTTTCTAGTAAGTGAGTCGGCTTTTCCTAAGTCCTTGGTTGGGTTTTCATTGGTGTTTTCAAACTTTGGATCTAATTCTCTAAGACTACTCATCTTCCNTTCAAACTTTGGATCTAATTCTATAAGACTACTCATCTTCCTAAGTTTGTCTTCCAACTCCTTCCCACTTCTAAGTCTCACAACTTATAGTTGCTTCTTTCCTTTCTCCTTGGGATTCACTTTAATGTTACTAAGAAGCGTTCCTTAGGGGTTAATTACTTAGAAAATTAGAAAATTTACCAATATGATTCTTTATGCTTCTTATGCTTGTAAATTAAATTTATAACTAGTTTCTTTTCTATAGAATTGTCTCCTCCAAGGAAGATTTCTTCTCCTTAAATTGAGAATTAAAAGTGAATCCCGATGAGTAGGGATGTTTCAGGCTGTTACCGTCTTTGGCATTCTAATTTATTGGATTTATCGTTTCCCCAATATTGATATTATACACCTGGGTCATTATTATTCTAGTTGAAATTTGGTTGGTTCTTATGGCCTGGTTGTAGGTATTAGAATTGATATTCCTGAATCTATTTCCTACAACATTCAGGTTCTCCAGAGTAGTTGTGCTAGGATCTTCTACTAGTCCATTAGTTATCTCCTCAATCGATAGGGATCTTAACACTAAATTCATCTCAAGTTATCTAATTTCCTAGAAATGGCAGCAACTTGTGAGACTAGGATAATCAAAACACTAGTCTCATGCACATTAACTATCATCTTCGGTATGACTCTCTTAGATGACCATTGGAAATTGTTTGTTGCAATCTTCTCGGTCAATGAGTAGGCTTTATCAAATAGTTTTGACTTAAGGTGCTCCCTAAATGTAGTGTCTAAGACAAACCTTAAAAATCTCATTATTCCAATATAAAAATTTTGAATAATCAACCAGTCGGGTAAAGTATGATATGGACATTTTTTAAGTATTTCTTTAAATCTCTTCTAAGCTTTGTCAATGGACTCTCCATCTAACTGGGAGAATTAAGTAATTTCATTCTTAGGCTTGGTAATTTAAGATGGAAGGAAATATTTGGCTAGGAATTTTTGGGCAAACATTCTAAATAATGATCGATTTTGATGCTAGGGAGTTCAACCATATCTTAGCTTTACTCTAAGTGAGAAAGAGAGTAGCCTTGGTCAAACAACATAATTGGATACACTGTTATACTTATATGTGGCAAACCGTTCTAAAAAAACTAGCCAGTGAAGGTTTGGGTTTTCAGTAGGTAATCCCTAAAATTAATTGTTTTGAACTATTTGAATGATTGCAAGTTTTAGCTCAAACATATTGGCTTTTACGGCAGAGTGAATGATGTTCATGAACTTTCTTTATCAAGAAATTGACATACACCCTAAGAGGTTTAAGATGGTCTTTTTGGAGATTTATCATTTCTTATTTTTCTTTTTTGAGTTTTTTGGGTTTTCTCAACAATTTCTTATAGTTTTTTTCAATTTTTAGGATCAACTGACACTAAATTTTCTAATATAATCTTACATATGTAACTACAGACCATCAAACAAATGACCCTAATCTAAGGCAAAAATAGATGAAATAATTCAAAACACAAAGTAAATAACGTGTGACGCAATACAAATAAAAAAATGAATTTTTTTTTATTGTTGGATTTTTTTTAAAATGGATAATAATGCAGAGATACCAAAATTAAAAGCACAAAGAAGTAGAAAAGTATAAAAGTTTTAAATATAAACTCCAAGTGGTTCAACTAAAATTCTTCTTAGTGGATCGATGAGGATTATGTCTTTGCCTCTAAATTTCTTTGTGAGAGCTTGTCTTCGGGGGGTACCGATCGAGCACCATTGTTTTATTGACGAGGAATTATACTCTTCTATAGATATATGGTTGTTGGGTAGTTCTAACCACTCTGTCAACTTCTTTGGCCATTATAGGCCTAAGGCACGGTGGAACAATCCTTCTCTAAGCCACTTTACAAGAGCAGTGTTTACAATAGTGTGCCTTGCTTTGGTTCGATGGTGGAGAGTTCCTTATTGATTTCATGGCAGCTACCCTCCTCAGGTGATTATATGTTGCAACTCGGGACAGTTGCACCTTTTTGGGGTGAGTGCGCTTATGATTACCTCCATCATTTGCTCTTTGAGTTCATTGATCTTGTGAGTTACAAAATCCATGGGTGTAGTTCACGCTGTTAGGGGCTTTCCGAGATTGGGAATCTTTTTCTTGCATCAACCATCTTTTTGTTTACAGCATGATTCCACACTCACCACTCTCTTTAGGAAGTTGAACCCATATTTCTCTGTGAATAAAGCTCAATGTATTAAGTGTAAATAAGGATAAAAAGAGAAAGAAAGAAAAACAAAGTCTTAAAATCCTTAAGAGTATAATATTATTAATATATTTGTGTTTCTTAAAAGTTCTCCCTATACATATTACCATTCCTATATTTATAATAGATAGAAGCAACTTGTGAAATGTCAATAATGCCCTTGAAATTCTCTATTGTCAGTTAGTCACCGTAACTGTCATGATAACTGTTAATATGGTACAATCGTTACTTTTTGAATCTCTATTTCGCTCACTTCAAGGTAAGCGAGTCATTCATCTATTTATTTGACTGTCCTTTTGGTTCGGTCAACTAAAATGCCTGTTCTCTACTGATTGAAAGAACTTTGTGCTTGTCGGGATTGATTCTTCGACAAGTGTCTAATCCATGATCGCTTGATTCAGTTCAACGTACTTTGATCATACAAAATTATTTAACAACATATTAAAAGTTTTCCATAAAATCATCTCATCTTTGCAAAAAACAAAACTCTTTTAGAAATACGGCCTAAACCTCACCAATGATGAAGAACAAAATAAAATTCAATCAAAAACATTATCCTTACATACATTAGAATATTTTCTTACAAAACTTACAACCAAATAGTATCTAGACAATTTTCATAACAATTGAGGTGATCTCCCTCCATCATGTGACGTCTAGTTAAAGAAATAATATAACAAAACCTCTTCAACCCTGAATGGGCTACTAATTCAATCAGGACCCTCCATTAAATTGAATAATATATGGGAATCATACTGCTTTTACTTGCCATTTTCATGAAGGAAACCATATCACTTGTTATTTTTAGCTGAACACAAGAATTTTTCTCTGTTCTATATATAGTGATTTGATTGCATCCATCAAAATTTAACCAAAACTATCAAATCAAATTGACATGATTGTTAAGGAGTTAGATATGCAAATACACAAGATTTGTGGGGTATCTATGTAAATGCTCCCACTGTTTTGGGCCAGCAAATCTAACATAAATCTTTCCTTACAAAGCTTTGTATTCTATTTCCATGATAGTTGACTTGCTTCATATCAACACTTTTCAAAGCATATCAATAAAGTTAGAACAAGATTATTATAGCCCATGGTAAGGCCATCTTTATGGCCGGTATTTCATTCTCCTCCCTACCTAAATATTAATTTGCACAAATAACCTGAGCGCTGAAAATATGCCAT
>JXCR01064221.1:10316-23530 GCA_002079205.1 Phalaenopsis hybrid cultivar | reverse complement strand
AATCATTATTAGTGGTCATTGTAGCCCAACAATTAGTTGTTATTATTTAAATATTACCGTTAAGCTGTTGTTCTCATATTATAATCTCCATATTATTGTTGTCCAATTATTTCTATTAAATAGATGTTGTTATTTGACAGTCCCTATTATAATAACTGAAGGATAAACAAACATTATAATCTTATCTTCAATAGTTGGTAATAAGATTAAAATTCTATAACTTCAATCAAGTTCAGAACTAAGTTATGCCCAAAATGGGCAATTGCTTTAAAATTTGAGATTTCTCTATCTATGAAGTAAAATTTAATAATTTTTTTAAAATAATTTAAGTAATTTGATAATTTTTCCCCCATCAATATATTATATTTGTGTAGCACTTAAAAAACATACAAATTTGGTGATTTGTGTGCCCTAGAAAAATAAAGTTAGTTCTACTCTTGAAGTCTCTAATTATATAATGAACTATTCTAACTAGATTAGATCTAATCTAATGATTTCTTCTTCTTCTCGAATTTTTCACACAAAAAAAAACTCTCTTACAATTTCTATTTGTTTGTTTGTTGATTACTTCTGGGCTAAATCTTAAACTTTTTGCTTGCGTTGAAAATTTGAAAGAAAAAAGTTAGTTTTTCATCATCTCATAAATCATACCATTCCTGTATATAACATGCACAACATGTTACAATAATAGACTTTAAGAACATGACAAATATAATATTTTTAGAATATTGAAAGTAAGAAAATGATGTTGGAAAAAAAAATGATATTGGTTTTAGGATATCTGTCCCCATCGATAATCACTAACCCAGTTAGCAAGCTGACCATTATAAATAACTGATAAGCTAGGTGGAGTGATTATTATAATTTTTTAATTTTTTAAAAAAATCAGACCGCAACCAGAGAGTGCCGAGACAGGTACGGTGTTAAAAAGTTATTTTCAGCATTTTGAAACGCAGTTCACCTAAATAGGTCTTGTGCGTTTTCAAAACATCACCACACCGAATAAGCTGCCCCAAACAGAAAAAACAAAAAAAGGGAGTCTATTCAAGTGTTTGGAAAGCACAGCTAACACTACTTCAAAAGCATTTTCAAGCGTTTTTCATAAAATATTGCAGAAGTCGTGGGTCGATGATATTTCGCACTTTCAAGACTACATGCATTTCAGAATAAATACGTAAATTGCTACCTTTGTTCAAACGAGATTCATGACAAATTCTTTAGAATATCAAATGACATAAACACATTTCATAAACAAACTGTTAATAAAATAACAAGGGAAAATGAATAACAATTACATGTTTGCTTTAAATTAACAAATGAGAGTTTAAGCATTGAATGCATTCTATATGTCGAAATCCAAAACAAAACGCGGCAATACAACAAGGCCTCGGTCAAAAGCATTACCAAACAGCATTCACAGCAAAAAAACCAAAAGAATTTACAAAGCAAACTTACCATTATTTTTTCCGCGCAAAAAACGCTGAATTTCAACACAGACATTTATTCAACAATTTTGTTATTGCTTCAATCCCATAGGATCTGCACNATGGCTCATATCTAGGGAGTTGGAGTTTCTTGGTGAAGAGGTGTGTCTCCTAGTGAAAATGAGTGTCTCTTGAAAATAAAGGGGGTTGGGGGGAGCGAGGGCGTGATTGTGATTATCTGTGGGATTTATCTATAAATAGATGTGTAACCCTATGGGTATGTAACTTCTCTGAGATAGTGAAACCACCGCTCGCTCTCGAGGACGTAGGCAATTCTTTGCCGAACCTCGTTAAATCTCTGTGTTCGTCTGATTTTGTGTTGATTCCTGTTTTTATTCCGCTAATTTTCACAGCACTTGCTTTATATACTTGAAAAAAGGTGTCGATTTCTTGAAAATAAATAGTATAACACTATAANTACCGGGTGATGCATATCTCCTAAAGTGTTGGATATTCGCCAAGGTGGAGAATTGTTAGATATGGCTCATATTTAGGGAGTTGGAGTTTCTTGGTGAAGAGGTGTGTCTCCTGGTGAAAAGGAGTGTCTCTTGAAAATAAAGGGGGTTGGGGGGAGCGAGGGCGTGATTGTAATTATCTGTGAGTTTTATCTAAAAATAGATGTGCAACCCTATGGATATGTATCTTCTCTGAGATAGTGAAACCACCGCTCGCTCCCGAGGACGTAGGCAATTCTTTGCCGAACCTCGTTAAATCTTTGTGTTCGTCTGATTTTGTGTCGATTCCTGTTTTTATTCCGCTAATTTTCACAGCACTTGCATTATATACTTGAAAAAAGGTGTCGATTTCTTGAAAATAAATAGTATAACACTATATAACACGAAACCTTCATCCAAAATAAACTTATATTCTTCAAAGCAAGTAAATTTAAAGAGGAAGAATCATTCAAGAAGAGATATAAGATTAACATTACTTTTGAGGCTCCATAATTTGTTAATAAATTGAAGTAAGTTAAAGTAGAATGGCCTCTTGCTAGCACTATACCCAACCAAGGCCAAGTTTCATTGCTTAGAGCCTTCTCTGAGTTCATCATCAAAAAACAAAAAAAATTACTGGTTAAAGATTAAAAGAGGGGTTGAAGTTAAGGGGGTTTGTTAAGTTAAGGCCTTTTTTGTGTATAGGCTGTAGATGGTCGATGATAAAACTCAAGTTAGAGGTAGAGAAGGGTGAAAAAGCATATGGATCCATTATAGTAGAGAATGAGGTCTCTTGACCACACCAAAAAGGAGAAGAACAACCAATCAAGTTGGCTCGAGTTGAGTGAGGAAGGAGAAATGTGGGTTGTCAAGAAGGCTGGATAAAACCTTAATAGAGACATTTTAAAAGTACATTCAATCTAAATTATATCTCTTATATACCACAAGATGATATGAACATAACTTAAATATGGAATGTGAGTTTTGATTTAACAATTTGACTATTTTCATATTTAATGCATGATCTGTTTGGTAGTTTAATGCTACTTGATTCTAATTTTTTACAACAAAATAATTTTATTATCTTTGATGTTATAGGTGTAGAAAAGTTCAACTCCATAAACGTTGAAATAGGCTTCAAAATAATTTATCTAGATAATATATTTATTCCCTTTTAATTTTTTAAAGAAAGCNACTATACCCAACCAAGGCCAAGTTTCATTGCTTAGAGCCTTCTCTGAGTTCATCATCAAAAAACAAAAAAAAATACTGGTTAAAGATTAAAAGAGGGGTTGAAGTTAAGGGGGTTTGTTAAGTTAAGGCTTTTTTTGTGTATAGTCTGTAGATGGTCGATGATAGAACTCAAGTTAGAGGTAGAGAAGGGTGAAAAAGCATATGGATCCATTATAGTAGAGAATGAGGCCTCTTGACCACACCAAAAAGGAGAAGAATAACTAATCAAGCTGGCTCGGGTAGAGTGAGGAAGGAGAAATGTGGGTTGTTGAGAAGGCTGAATAAAACCTTAATAGAGACGCTTTAAACGTAAACTCAATCTAAATTACATCTCTTATATACCACATGATGATATGAACATAACTTAAATATGGAATGTGAGTTTTGATTTAACAATTTGACTATTTTCATATTTAATGTATGATCTGTTTGGTAGTTTAATGCTACTTGATTCTAATTTTTTTACAACAAAATAATTTTATTATCTTTGATGTTATTGGTGTAGAAAAGTCCAACTCCATAAACGTTGAAATAGGCTTCAAAATATTTTATCTAGATAATATATTTATTCCCTATTAATTTTTCAAAGAAAGTCATGATGTATTCCTTTAGATTATGCTATAACTTATACATCACAATTTAATATCAAATAGCTACAAACTTAATATAAAAAGTAACATAATATACTATTACATAAACCAACAAAAAATATGAATCATTTTGANTATGCTATAACTTATACATCACAATTTAATATCAAATAGCTACAAACTTAATATAAAAAGTAACATAATATATTATTACATAATATGAATATTTTGGAACAACAATAGATTTAAGAGGAGAAATGTGGGGATAATATTCCAAAAATCTTCAATATACCTTTATATATAATAGATATATATTCCAAAAATCTCACTGTCGCACTCTCATAATGTATTATAAAATTATAATAATAATAAAAGATCAAGCATTATATATCAAATCAACTAAGGGTCTGTTTGGGGCAACTGTAGCTTATTGAATAATCTATTGATAAACTAATTAAAAATAATCTACAGATAAGCTAGGTGTGGTGGCTATTACAAATTTTTATTTTTTTTGTAAATGTCAGACAGTTGCCAATAAGCTCCCACCGCACCTAGATAGGTGCGGTGTGAAAACGTTGTTTTCTCCGTTTTGAAAACGTATAAGCTCTCAAAACACAGTTTATCCAAACAGGTCAAATGCACTTTCAAAACGTCACCACACCAAATAAGCTGCCCCAAACGGGCCCTAAGTTGGGCAGACTATTCATATCATTTTATTCTTTTCTGTTGGTTGCTTTTATTAATTGCTCTCTAGCTTTCATAAAAAAATAAACTAATTCATATAAAAAAATGCAGAATTAAAAAAAAAGTAAAATAAAAAAATAAAAAGTAAACTAGCTGCGGTAGAGTTGTGATTCTATAAAGAACAAGAAGGGCCCATTAAGAAACTTTTTTGGGGACAAAATTTAGGAGTAGTTGATATGATGTAGATATTATGGGCCAGTTGACGGAATTTGAGGCTGATAGAAATTTGGGACCCGTGCCATTTTAAGTTTATGTGGTGCATTTCTTGATGTGGCCCATGTTAGGTTGGCATAACGCAAGTGGTGGTTTAGCATGTTTGCTTGCTTGTGTTAGAGGCATTTATTAAATCCATCAAATTTAATTAATTATTTTTTTTGCAAATGAAATTTATTTTATTATTATTATTTTCATATATTTTTATTAATGATTAACTAGTCATNCCAAAAACTTCAAAATATCATTATGAAAAATTGTAAATAGAATCCTCATTCTTCATATGGGAGAAAAAGTAAAGTTAAGAATAAAAACTATATTCATAAGAAGAGTTCTAAATCAATGATCTCAAGCGATCAGCAATCATTATTAGTGGTCATTGTAGCCCAACAATTAGTTGTTATTATTTAAATATTACCGTTAAGCTGTTGTTCTCATATTATAATCTCCATATTATTGTTGTCCAATTATTTCTATTANATCCTCATTCTTCATATGGGAGAAAAAGTAATGCTAAGAATAAAAACTATATTCATAAGAAGAGTTATAAATCAATGATCTCAAGCAATCATCAATCCTTATTAGTGGTCATTGTAGCCCAACAATTAGTTGTTATTATTTAAATATTATCGTTAAGCTGTTGTTCTCATATTATAATCTCCATATTATTGTTGTCAAATTATTTCTATTCAATAGATGTTGTTATTTGACAGTCCCTATTATAATAACTGAAGGATAAACAAACATTATAATCTTATCTTCAATAGTTGGTAATAAGATTAAAATTCTATAACTTCAATCAAGTGCAGAACTAAGTTATGCCCAAAATGGGCAATTGCTTTAAAATTTGAGATTTCTCTATCTATGAAGTAAAATTTAATATTTTTTTTAAATTAATTTAAGTAATTTGATAATTTTTCCCCATCAATATATTATATTTGTGTAGCACTTAAAAAACATACAAATTTGGTGATTTGTGTGCCCTAGAAAAATAAAGTTAGTTCTACTCTTGAAGTCTCTAATTATATAATGAACTATTCTAACTAGATTAGATCTAATAATTTTTTCTTCTTCTCAAATTTTTCACACAAAAAAAACTATCTCTTACCATTTCTATTTGTTTGTTTGTTGATTACTTTTGGGCTAAATCTTAAACTTTTTGCTTACGTTGAAAATTTGAAAGAAAAAAGTTAGTTTTTCATCATCTCATAAATCATACCATTCTTGTATATAACATGCACAACATGTTACAATAATAGACTTTAAGAACATGATAAATATAATATTTTTAGAATATTGAAAGTAAGAAAATGATGTTGAAAAAAAAAATGATATTGGTTTTAGGACATCTGTCCCATCGATAATCACTAACCCAGTTAGCAAGCTGACCATTGTAAATAACTGATAAGCTAGGTGGAGTGATTATTATAAATTTTTATTTTTTTAGATTAATCAGACCACAACCAAAAAGTTTCCACCGCGCCAAAACCGGTGGGGTGTTAAAAAGTTATTTTCAGCGTTTTGAAACCATGTAAGCTGTCAAAACGCAGTTCACCCAAACAGACCTTGTGCGTTTTCAAAACATCACCGCACCGAATAAGCTACCCCAAACAGAAAAAAAAAATAAAACAAGGGAGTCTATTCAAGTGTCTTGAAAGCACAGCTAACACTACTTCAAAAGCATTTTCAAGCGTTTTTCATAAAATATTGCAGAAGTGGTGGGTCGATGATATTTCGCACTTTCAAGACTACATGCATTTCAGAATAAATACGTACCTTTGTTCAAACGAGATTCATGACAAGTTCTTTAGAATATCAAATGACGTGTTTCTGTTAATAAAATAACAAGGGAAAATGAATAACAATTACATGTTTACTTTAAATTAACAAATGAAAGTTTAAGATGTTTAATAAAAAAATAAATTAAGAAAAAAAGCATTGAATACATTCTATATGTCGAAATCCAAAACAAAATGCGGCAATACAACAAGGCCTCGATCAAAAGCATTACCAAACAGCATTCACAGCAAAATAACCAAAAGAATTTACAAAGCAAACTTACCATTATTCTTTCCGCGCAAAAAACGCTGAATTTCAACACAAACATTTATTCAACAATTTTGTTATTGCTTCAATCCCATTGGATCTACAGTTAAATCGAAGAGTAACTTCTCATAGTTTAGACTTGTCTTCCAGAAACTCAAGTTTAAGATACTTCACCCAGATACAAGACATTTGATGAATATATAAGGTATTTCTCTACATCTCTAAGATATTTCCATATACTTCTCTGTAAAATATCTTATATGAGGGTGAAATACCGTTATAATTGTCTAAAATATCTCATATCTATAAAAACCTGGATTTGCAGAAGACAAGTGTCAGATGCAAATTATGAAAAGTTGAGTAGGGGACAAATTTAAATGAGGATCTATTTGAGGAGAGAAGCAATTTTTTTTTTTTTTCCTTTCATTAGATACAAATGAGCCATGGGTAGTTTCCTTGGGCAGAAGTTGAACAATTATGATTTAATGCTCAATATTCTTTTCTCTGGAGAAGAATCTGCTAAATCCTCGGCCGTGTTTCTCGCCTGACGAAGATGATGATCTCTGACTCTTACTACTTTGTTGCTTCATGCTGATGGGTGACTTGGCAAAGGGGCTTGGTTCTGAGTCGGATTGGCTCATGTGGGAGTTGGAGTTGTATAAATTTAATGGAGATTCTCCGCCGGTTTGCAATGTCTGCTCGCCTTGATCTGAAACCCGCGGACCAGAGATGGCTTGATCTTTTTCATCGTTCATGGCATCACCAAGCCGAGGTCTGCGGTTTGGAGAAGAGTCTGTTGGTTCTGATGGATTTCGCATTGACTGCAGTTGTTTGCTGAGAAGAAAAATGGTGTCCTGACATTCAGCTAGCTTCTCTGCAGCTGCAGCTATATCTATTTCCTGACATATGAAGAAGTGATATATGGATGAGGAAAGTGACATTTTTAATATAATTTTGAATTTACATATATACTACCTAATTCCTATGTATTTACATATCAAACGCCTTAACTTAAGTTTTTACGGTTAAAGCACCCAAATATTTCATATCATATAAAAGAGACCACCTTTTTGACATTTAAAAAATGTATACATTTTTTTCATGCATAGGTCAGGTGGTATGTATGTAAAAATTGAAGTTTTAGTGTTAGATATATAAATACATTGGAATTAAGAGGTATGTAAGCAAATCTTCCTATCGTTTAATATAGGTTTGGAGAATTAAGCAAAATAATTTTATTGATATCAAAAGGGGAATATATATTCAGGATACAAGAGTTACAAAATAGGAAAGACATAACACCCAAATCTCTACGATTAAATTAATTTCTAATAACTACCAGAGACAAAGGAAAGCCATAAATTAAGAAATACATAAACAAAGATATACATAAACTAGGAAATATCAGTAAATGAAAGAAATAAACACTAATAATTTCTAACACTCCTTCTCAAGTTGAAGCATAGATGTCAATCATGTTCAATTTAATTTTAAACACGTTAAACAACGGCTAAGAAAATTCTTTGTAAGAATTTCTGCTAATTGTCCAGTAGATGGGACAAACGAAACGTTGATGTCTCCGGAATCAAGTTTCTCCTTGATAAAGTTACAGTTAATCTCCACATGTTTGGTACGATCATGTTGAATTGGATTATGAGCAATGTTAATGGCGATTCTATTGCCACAAAACAGCTGCAGAGAAACCAAGATCGACATAAGTAACTCGCAGAGCATAATGCACAACCAAACGCTTTCACATACCCCAAGGGACATAAAATGAAACTCAGTTTCAACACTGCTACGGGTAACCAAAAGCTGTTTTTTACTTTTCTAAGTGACAAGGTTGCCCCCACATGAAGGAACAATAATACGAGGAAGATCGTTAATCATGGATGGAACCTGCACAATCAGCCTTCGTAAAAACTGCAAGAGAACAAGAAGTGTGACGAGAGAATAACAAACCTGAGCCCGGTATGACTTTTAAGTTGTGGAGGACTCGATGGACGGCGGTGAGATGCTGCTCGTAAGGGTCATGCATGAACCGACTTATAATACAAATGACATGACAAATGTTCAGGAGCATATGAGCGAGGTAAATGAGTTTACCCACTAAGCGTTGATAGTGTCTTGTTCACCGGAATGACATTGGGAACTTCCACAAATTTCTTATTAAGATCCATCGGAACACCAACCGGTTTGCAAAAAAATAGATTATTTTAAGTCAGTAAATCGATCGCATATTTGCGTCAGGAAATGTTGATGCCCTGAAGAGAACCGAGCTACTTCCATGCCTAAAAAATACCAGAGAGATTCCAAGTCTTTCATCTCAAAAGAAGAGGTCAAGATGTCTTTGAGAGATTCCAAGTTGGCAGATTGTTACCTGAGAGCACAATGTCGTCGACATAGATGATGAGAACGGAAATACGATCATTGGATGAATGGCAAAAAAACAATTTGTGATCAAATTGAACCTGAGAGAAACCATGACCCACTACAACTGACATGAATTTGTCGAATCAGACTCGTGGGGATTGTTTCCATCCATAAATAGACTTACGCAATCGACACACTTACCACGGGAATGAGTAGAGTCAAAGACCAGTGGGAGAAACATAAACACCTCCTCAGTGAGATCTTCCTTGAGGAAAGCCTTCTTGACGTCCAAAAGATCTATTCACACTCAACTCCATAAGTTTGTGAATATCGTTTGGCGACCAACCTCGCCTTGCTGTTGAAAACCCACCTACAACACACCCCTTTCTTTCTCTGGGAAAGAACAACCACGTGCCAAGTATGGTTTCGCCGAAGAGCATTCATCTCGTCCGTGACGGAAGACTTTCAGGATGGGTCAANAAAGACCAGTGGGAGAAACATAAACACCTCCTCAGTGAGATCTTCCTTGAGGAAAGCCTTCTTGACGTCCAACTGAAATAAAGATCTATTCACACTCAACTCCATAAGTTTGTGAATATCGTTTGGCGACCAACCTCGCCTTGCTGTTGAAAACCCACCTACAACACACCCCTTTCTTTCTCTGGGAAAGAACAACCACGTGCCAAGTATGGTTTCGCCGAAGGGCATTCATCTCGTCCGTGACGGAAGACTTCCAGGATGGGTCAGCTAACGTTGCCTCAATAGTGGATGGGAGACAACAATCCGTCAAGGATGTGGCATATGCTTTGTAGGTCGGAGATGGGCTATGGAACAAGATGTATTTCACCATGGGATAAAGAGTGCCTGATTGTATCTATTTGCGTCCCTCAATAGGGAAATTCACATCTTCACTCAGATCAGAAGTGATCCTCGTAAGTTGAGAGCGCATCGCTCCCGGAACGTCGGCCGAAGAAGACTCCAAAACNAAGAGTGCCTGATTGTATCTATTTGCGTCCCTCAATAGGGAAATTCACATCTTCACTCAGATCAGAAGTGATTCTCGTAAGTTGAGAGCGCATCGCTCCCGGAACGTCGGCCGAAGAAGACTCCAAAATCTGCGGCGAGGCAGTGGGCTCCATGGTAGGGGTATTGGGACGAGTTTCAATAGAGGGTTTTATGCGACAAGTATAGACACACAGAGAGGATGTTGGTGAAACAAGTCTGGTTGGTGGCGAATCTAGTGGAGCTGAGGGTTCCTCGGACACAGTGGTTGTAGGAGTATGTAAAGTGTCTAATGAAGTCAGAAAATGAAAAGTGTTAAGAAAATCAAGCTCTCCCTTACTTGAGAGTGCGTTAGGGAATAATTTTTTTTAAAAAAGAGACATCCACATTCACATAGATTTTATTTGTGATTGGATCAAGACAACCATAGTTTTTTTTTAGCGGCGAAATAACTGAGAAAGTCATTTAATTGAGTAGAGATCAAGTTTACTAGGAGTCGGGTTAGTAATCCGAGAAGGTTGTACAGCCAAATATTTTGGGTTCTAATGTGAAGAAGAACCGATTGGAAGGAAAACACAACATCAAGATGGATAATGGGGTCCGAAAGCTGTCATTTTTGTGGGAACTCTATTAATGAGATAGGCGGGGGTAAGGATGGTGTCTTTTAAAAACCATTGAGGGACATTAGTTTGTAACATAATGAAACAAGCAACTTCGAGAAGGTGTCTATTTTCTGCTCAACTGCCTCATCTTTTTTAGGGATATTCGTAAAGGAGCTATGATGAAGGATGTCCTTACTAACTAAGAATTTCCCCAATACAGAGTTAAAATACTCACGGTCATTGTCGGTCATAAGGTCTTGAATAGTAATTTTGAATTAGATCAAAATGAAGGAGTGAATTTTTAAAAATAATTGCAGCTTCAAATTTGTCTTTTTAATATACAGACTCAAGTTATCTTAGTGTGGTCAACAATTAAAGTAAATAACTATTATTTATTGGTATAACTCAAAGTTTGAAAGGGTTTCTGTAAGTCACTATGAATTGGTGAAAAGGGAAAGAAATGAGTGTATGGGTGTGTTGGATATGATACCCATTGATGTTTATCTAATTGGCAAATTTCATATTCATACGAACATGAATTTTTATCAAAGAGTACAACTGTTTTAAAAAGTGAAAATTGGGACGACTCAAACGACAATGTAAAATCATAATTGAACATATAGTGAAAAGGGAAAAACTATAAGTACAAGATTGAGTGTTGCGTCATCAATGCCATTTTCTAGGAAAAAATAGAGTCTGACTACACGCTGAGTTGTTCCAATCATTCTCCCAGAGCAACAATCCTGAATGATAACATTAGAAGAAATGAGCAATGCAATCAAGGTCATACATTAATTTACTGACCGGCAAGAAGTTACACTTAAACGAAGGAACGTGTAACATGGATCCCAGCGTCGGACCAACTGTTAGTTAACAGATCCCTTACCCACAATGGAAATTAATCTCTACTTCTTTAGCCCGCTCCACTAACAATGCATAGTCATCAATACCCAAAGGTACCAACTACCTGATTGAATCCTTTAATCCTGAAAAAAATCCGTAGCACTTCTCTACCGCTGTAGATATCAGTTGTGGGGCATACCTTGTAGTGCAGTGAACTCTACTTCATACTGCGTGATTGTTTTTCTCTCTGCACCAACTAGATGAACCAGTAATACATATATCTTCAAGCGGGTAGTGACACAAACCACTCCCTAGAAAGCTCCATGAACTTCTCCCAACTTATCATCATGTTGGGTATATCCCCTAATATACTGTGATATTGCTCACGCCACTACCTTTCGGCTTCTCCATCCAGCATAAATGTAGCTAAAGGTATTTTTCTTTTGTCGGGGCACACCATGTTATCTAATATCTTCTCTAACCTCATTAGTTAGTTCTCTGCTTCAATCGGATCTTCAGTTCCCTTAAATAAAAGTGAACACAGATCTTGAAATATATTCAAATACTTATCCACAACAATAATCTCATCTCCACTAGACTACAATTTAAACTCCTGAATCAGCGAAGCCATGGCCTCGAGTCAGAACATTCGTGTCAACAAAAACAACAAGAAGTGCTTCTTCATTTTCTACCACATTTAACTCTTCCTAAAACTCGAATGCTATCAATTTTCCTGAATTAGAATAATTATTTAATTATCGTTAATTTAAATTTTTAATTTTATTATTATTAATTACTTTGTAATTATCTTATTGGCTCTTTAATCAATATTACATTAATTATTCATAAACCTCGCTCTAACACAACTTTTATTACGACCCAGATTGTAGCTTGGAATTAACCAAGACGAGAATAAACGATCGAACAGTAGAATATTAAGTTTCTATAACTATTTTTTTATAATGAAAAAACCACTTAAAAATGAATTTAAAACAAAACAGTTAAATTTTTATCTCATTTCTCGACGTCATAGTCATTATAAATATTTTCTTATCTATCGATAATCATTTAATTTAACTATTAATTATTGTTGTGTTACATTATTTTAACTAAGATTATAAATACTTAAAACTTAAGTTCAATCATTACATTAATATTAATAATAAATATTATTAATTTATACAAAATTACTGCTGGAAATAAAACCTAACATTTCTTGTTGTCACAACCTTTCCTTGATCCAAAATTGAAACTNTAACCAAGACGAGAATAAACGATCGAACAGTAGAATATTAAGTTTCTATAACTATTTTTTTATAATGAAAAAGCCACTTAAAAATGAATTTAAAACAAAACAGTTAAATTTTTATCTCATTTCTCGACATCATAGTCATTATAAACATTTTCTTATCTATCTACAATCATTTAATTTAACTATTAATTATTGTTGTGTTACATTATTTTAACTAAGATTATAAATACTTAAAACTTAAGTTCAATCATTAGATTAACATTAATAATAAATATTATTAATTTATACAAAATTACTGCTAGAAATAAAACCTAACATTTCTTGTTGTCACAACCTTTCCTTGATCCCAAATTGAAACTTTTATAGCATGAAACCAATGCACTTAAATTTTGCATTTA
>JXCR01064221.1:0-10041 GCA_002079205.1 Phalaenopsis hybrid cultivar | reverse complement strand
ATATATATATAAGATTTTTAATTAAATAACTTAATTAAAGTATTTAAAACTCACCTTAGCTTCGGCCCACAGGATCTTCCTCCTCCCTTGCGAGAAAATATTCTCTCAATACTACGCACCTTAAGCTACGTGCGTAACCAATCAGATGTCGCCAGGTGTAAACTCCGGCCCCACCCATTAAAAGGATATAAAATTAAAATAAATATTTTTTTAAAATGTTCTCCCGACCCGGCCCGAGAAAAAACCTGAAACCTTTTAGCCTTTTCATTTTCCCCGAACTACATCATTTTCTACGAACTATAACAAGTTTAGGGCTTAGTCTTCCTCGGTGAAAACCCTCGGCGCAACGCATCCTCCGGCGAAACCCTCCGGCGCAAGCGAAGGTCATCATGGCGTCCAGTCGTTCGTTAAAATCACGGTATGCACTTAAACCAGAGTAATGAAATACGAGTAACACATTTGTAACACAAAAATAGCACAACAATATCACNTTATTCCCGTCTTGTGATTGTTATTCTAATAATGTGTCATTATTTCTTTAATTTGCAGGATCATGAGTGCAAAGACTTTCAACTGTAGATGTCGTTCATCTGCAGTGAGAGGTGCCTTGGATGCAATTTGAGATCTGCTTTCAAAGGAGACCATTAATAATTTAAAGGAAATTCGGGTGTTCAATTTCTTTGACATGTCCTCATATCCTCAGGACAATGTCATGACTTTACACATTTTGAGATGTTGGGATAATGAGAGGGGTGTCTTCAAAATCAGTGGAAAGGAGGTTAAGTTACATGCTGACCACGTGGCTCTGTTGTTAGGGATGCTCAGAAAAGAGTCTGTTTCATGGAAAAAATGACCCCTATCAAATGTGGATGCCAGAAAAATAAAAAATCAAATGACAAACTTTTTTGCAGGAGCCTCCACCCCACATTTTGAGCAGTTATACTTGAAATTCATACTAACTAATTTATTTTTTCCTTCAAGCAATTTTCATGTGCATGCAGAGCTATCTTCTTTTGCTGCAAATGTACCAAGTTTTTCTGTCATTTAATTGGTCTGCTGTCATATGTGATATGATCATCGATCCAGTGAGCATCGCCTCCATGAAACTAAGGCAGAATAAGTCGATTGACTATATTCAAGGATTTATATTTCTTTTAACGGTAAGTATTTGTTATTTACATTGAAGCATCACTTTTATGATTTTTTTTTGTTGTATTAACTTTTGCATACATGTTGATGGCGTAAAACATCCTCAGCTTTGGTTTTACGAGCACACCTCTCTTTTAACTCCCGCTGCACCTGACGCTAGACCTCGCATTCTGAGGTGGTCAACCAATCATGGATTGAGTGCTGAGAAGATACATGAAGCCTTTAAGAGACTTGATCATGTAAATCATTTAATTTTGATTACAGCCTATTGACACATCTGTTTAATAGCTTTTTAAGAATGTTTCTAACGATTTTGACGAATACATTTTTATTGTAGGTTAATAACGGATTCCTAGATTTGGGGGATGATGAAGTACAACTGCTCGAAAATCCAGAGCAGTGACCACCGATTCCAGCAAGGCAACTTCCAAATCACGAAACTACTGCAGGCCATCTTCACCCAAATCGTATGCCAAGGGTACAATTGTTTCAAGTGATATAACCCTAGTATCTGAACATACGACGAATAGTGCTGATTTTGGGGTACTATATGAGATGCTAAAATCTCAGGAACAAATAAGCTTAAATATACAAGAAACTTTGACTGGTATGAGTACAAAGATGAATATTGTCGTAGAAGTATTGTCCACCCTGACAGGNAGTGCAAAGACTTTCAACTGTAGATGTCGTCCATCTGCAGTGAGAGGTGCCTTGGATGCAATTTGAGATCTGTTTTCAAAGGAGACCATTAATAATTTAAAGGAAATTCGGGTGTTCAATTTATTTGACATGTCCACATATCCTCAGGACAATGTCATGACTTTACACATTTTGAGAAGTTGGGATAATGAGAGTGGTGTCTTCAAAATTAGTGGAAAGGAGGTTAAGTTACATGCTGACCACGTGGCTCTGTTGATAGGGATGCTCAGAAAAGAGTCTGTTTCATGGAAAAAAGGACCCCTATCAAATGTGGATGCCAAAAAAATAAAAAATCAACTGACAAACTTTTTTGCAGGAGCCTCCACCCCACATTTTGAGCAGTTATACTTGAAATTCATATTAACTAATTTATTTTTTCCTTCAAGCAATTTTCATGTGCCTGCAGAGCTATCTTCTTTTGCTGCAAATGTACTAAGTTTTTTCGTCATTTAATTGGTCTGCTGTCATATGTGATATGATCATCGATCCAGTGAGCATCGCCTCCATGAAACTAAGGCAGAATAAGTCGATTGACTATATTCAAGGATTTGTATTTCTTTTAACGGTAAGTATTTGTTATTTACATTGAAACATCACTCTTATGATTTTTTTTTATTGTATTAACTTTTGCATACATGTTGATGGCGTAAAACATCCTCAACTTTGGTTTTACGAGCACACCTCTCTTTTAACTCCCGCTGCACCTGACGCTAGACCTCGCATTCTGAGGTGGTCAACCAATCATGGGTTGAGTGCTGAGAAGATACATGAAGTCTTTAAGAGGTTTGATCATGTAAATCATTTAATTTTGATTACAGCTTATTGACACATCTGTTTAATAGTTTTTGAAGAATGCTTCTAACGATTTTGACGAATACATTTTTATTGTAGGTTAATAACGGACTCCTAGATTTGGGGGACGATGAAGTACAACTGCTCGAAAATCCAGAGCAGAGACCACCGATTCCTGCAAGGCAACTTCCAAATCACGAAACTACTGCAGGACCATCTTCACCCAAATCGTATGCCAAGGGTACAATTGTTTCTAGTGATATAACCCTAGTATCTGAACATACGACGAATAGTGCTGATTTTGGGGTACTATATGAGATGTTAAAATCTCAGGAACAAATAAGCTTAAATATACAAGAAACTGTCACTGGTATGAGTACACAGATGAATATTGTGGTAGAAGTATTGTCCACCCTGACAAATTTGGTGCATAGATTAGTTAAAACCAAGGCTGACAAGTTCATTGAGAAGACAATATCCGATACGAGTAAAAAGACCAGCAGCAATGGTCAACAGCAAAAGAGGAAAGTGGACCCCCCCGTATCTCAATATAAGTTTAAGAGAAGAAGTAGAAAAATTGATAATGTGGATATTGTTGCTCGTGTAAATTTAGATGTATCTGAAGAAACAATAAAAAATATAGATGTTCTTGTACAGGCCGAAGACGCCGAAGAACCAATAAGAGAAGCACAAGATGCAGAGTTGGGTGATGAAACAATTNGATACGAGTAAAAAGACCAGCAGCAATGGTCAACAGCAAAAGAGGAAAGTGGACCCCCCCGTATCTCAATATCAGTTTAAGAGAAGAAGTAGAAAAATTGATAATGTGAATATTGTTGCTCCTGTAAATTTAGATGTATCTGAAGAAACAATAAAAAATATAGATATTCCTGTACAGACCGAAGACGTCGAAGAACCAATAAGAGAAGCACAAGATGCAGAGTTGGGTGATGAGACAATCCATGAAAACCCTGAAGAAGTAGAACGAGCAATAAAGGGTATTATTGAGTCTCTGGCCCAATCGGTAAGTATGTCATTCTAATTTGTACTTAATGATTTACATTCCTACTTTATTTATTCTAACAATATTTTTTTTAGACGCGTCTTCTGACTTCTGGTGTAAATACTGATTCAAAAAAGGATGATTCCCAAAAGGTCCAAGTTTCAGATGAAGAAAGCTTAGATCCACCCGGGTATCATCAAATTTCGAGTCAAAGCCACAAATCTAATGGAGACAAATATGTTATAGTTGTAAGAAAATAAATATAGTTAAGTGCTTTGAAGCATATCTTATATACTCTTATTTTGTGTTATCCATGGATTGTTTTATTTTACAGCTACGTCCCCCGGCTTCAACTATTGAGTATCCTGGTAGGGCATTGATTCCAATTGAAATGCATGAAGAAATAGACCAGTGTCTATCCAGATACACCGGATGGTAAGTAAATGTCCAACACTCCTTTAATGTTACGCTCTTTTGTTGTATTTAATTAACAGGAACTCTCTTTCTTGTCAATTCAGCGACATTATCATTAACATAGACCATATTTTGATTCACCGATCGGCATTGGAAGACATATTATTAAATAAGTGGCTTGCAGACAAACATGTTGATAGATTTGTTGTCATGCTGCGCGAAAGAACTTTAAGGAGACGAGAGTTATACAGACCTTACCTGTATGTTTCACCGATGTATGGGGTATGTTAAACAACCTACATTTATTTGTACAAGTTTAAATCATATATTCCATGCACATTTAACGTAATATATTTATGTAGATGCATAAGACATATGGTAGCAAACCCTACGTGAAACATATCACCAACGAGGTCGTAAAAGAAGTAAAAGTCATTTTCTTTCCAATCATTCATAATCAACATTGGATCTTGTTGGTTCTAGATCCCAAGTTGAGAAAAGGACGAATATACGACTCACTACCCAACCAGATACATAAGGCTGGCGCTACGGAAGTTGTAAGTATATTCAACTCAATTAAAAGTAACACAATTGCATTTGAAGGGTAACACAATAACGCTTCAACCATGTAGGTGAATATGTTTGCTAGAGATGACGCTGATTTATTTACGGCCAAAATCAATAAATGATCTCTATCGATTACAAAGCATGTACCAATACAAAGGAATAGTTTTGATTGTGGCATGTTCGTTTGCAAGTACATGGAAACTTTAGTGCAGACTGAAAAAGTCAACTGGACTGCACATATGAACTGGCAGGATCATATGGAGCGGTTTAGAGCAGAATTTGTTTATGACATGTGCTTATTTTCGAGGACTTCTGCGTAAATTTGTACATTTTTACTTTGCATATTTTGTGTAGGTTGTTGTATATTTAATAGCTTCATTGTTACTGTATAACGAATATTTGTATAATTTACTGTTTATATCTTGGCAAAATGTTTACAGGTTACTGTTAGTATTTTTTGTGTAATATTTGAATAACATGCTGATCAACTGCCTTAGTAACACGTCATTTACATGTCGTTTACACGCTGAATAACACGGGAGTAATACCTAGATAACACGAGAGTAACACATATACTACACCCTGAGTAACACGTAGATAAGGAGAGAGTAACACGAGAGTAACGCATATGCTATACCCTGAGTAACACGAGTAACATCTAAATAATACGGGAGTAACACGTAGATAACACGAGAGTAACACGAGAGTGACGCATATGCTACACCCTGAGTAACACGGTGTAGTAACATGTAGATAACGCGAGACTAATACGAGAGTAGCACATATGCTACACCCTTAGTAACACGGTGTAGTAATCTTTGTAATATGTCTTAACCGCTGAACTTCTCCATTATTATCTCTGAACTTCTCCATCAAACCGCTCAATAAATGCATAACTTCCATGGTAGACCTGCCGGACATAAAACCGAATAGAGTATGAGAAATCTTTGTAATACGTCTTAACTTATGTTTCATTACCCTCTCCCATAATTTTAAAGTATGACACATCAACCTAATCCTCTATAATGCACACTCTTGTGCATCCCCTTTATTCTTAAAAATGGGGACCAAAATACTCTTCCTGCACTTTTGCACACTCTTGTGCATCCCCTTTATTCTTAAAAATGGAGACCAAAATACTCTTTCTCCACCCCGTAGGCATCTTTTTAGTTTTTAAAATAATATTTATTGACTCGGGTTGTTATCTACGTATTACCCAAATAACACGGGGGTAATACGTAGATAACAACCCGAGTCAATAAATATACTAATATTACCTATTCTATTTAATTTATCATATAAAATTTATCTGAAAAAGTTTAAAATTTTATCGCCAAAAATTTGATCGCATGAATAACACGAGGAAATTTGGAATAACACCGATTAATTGACAGTAACACGGTGTAGTAACACGGCAGTATACGCGTGGTAACACAGAGTAACGTCGATTAATCGGCCAGTAACACAGAGAATATTCGCTGCGAGACAGTGCGTTAAGAGGGCAGAAATGCAAGTTATTGTCGTGTTTCCTCGTGTTATTCTAGTGTTATTGACGTGTTATTCTAGTGTTATTGATGTGTTTCTCTTATGTTATTCCTCATGTTATTCCAATGTTATTCCCATGTTATTCTCGTATTATCCTAGTGTTATTCCCGTGTTACTCACGTGTTATTCTCATGTTATTCTCTGTGTTATTCCCGTATTATTGAGGTGTTATTCTCATGTTATTCTCGTGTTATTATCGTCTTATTCTTCGTGTTATTCTCGTCTTATTCTTCGTGTTATTCCCGTTTTTTCTCATGTTATTCAGTTTGTTGCTGATCGTGTTATTCAACGTGTTACCCGCGTGTTATCTGCGTGTTACTCAGGTTGTTATTGACGTGTTACTCAGGGTGTTATTGACGTGTTGCTCAGGGTGTTACAATTGATATCTACGTTTGCACAAGATTAAGCCAGAAATATTTGAGCAAAAACATGTTATAAACCACCAATTACTTTCGTCAAAAGTTTTACAGATGATACAGTATTACAACTTCTACAATATCAATCAATCTAAATTTTCACTTATAAAATTCATCAAAAGTCCAGTGTACGTTTCACTTAGTTGTGGTGCGTAGTATTCCTGCAACAGTGGAGTAATACGAAGATCAATTTGAGTAAATCATTTTATATAAAAGGTAGAGATATGATACTGAATTTTATCAACATACTTGTGTAAGGCAATCTGTCAAACTTTGCTCGAATGCGTCCACAGCTCGACAACTACTTGTTGCTTCTTGTTCCGTCCCTGGATGCAATGGGTCAAATTAGAAGTATGCATTATACATAGAATGGAATGAGAAAATACTAAATTTAAAAAATTATACTTTTGGCTTTCTTATTTTTTTCCCAATATCCTTTCAGCCTAGATGTAGATACTTCTTTCGGCTTTTTTTTAGCAGAGTCGTTCACATTGCATTCTATATTTGTGATTTTCTTCTTTTTTTTTGTTTTTTGTAATTCGATCGTTCTCCCTGCTATAGCATCCTCAATATCTCTTGATAACTTTTTAAACGTCTCCCACAAACACTCCTCAGCTAACTCATTTCTTTGTGCTTTATTAATGAGTTGATATGCAAATTTCTGAGAGCATGAACTGAATATAAGGTAACTTGAAGAAACATGATTACAATCTGAGTTTTTTAGCTCTTTGCACCCAAATCTGTTATACATGTCCCTTTTAGCATTGATGAACCATCACAATAAGAAATATTTATCCGGAATCACCTTTATTTTTGCGAGACTTAGGACGAACAGTGCATGGGAGCACAACAGCCTCATCATCTCAAACTTTTTGCAACTACATGTAACCTCACAAGTAACCTTGTCAATTAACACATTCCAGGGTTGTCTTGTCCCCTCATCATCCAATGTTGATACGTAATATTTAGCCTCATTCACCATTGATACTTCAGATGTTAGCCAACATAAGTCATTCAATAGCTCTTGTTCGAACATTGAGTAAAGCTTCCTTGTATAGAATGAGGCAGCTTGCCTCAACATGGGATTGATTTTAACCATGGGTGTTCTGACGGACTGACTGCATTTGAAATTTTCATCTTTCTCACTCCGGCGCCACGATTTCATTATGTTTTCAAGACCGATAAAACAATCCGTGAGAGAGCTAGTTGACTTTGAAACATCATGACAAACATCATTGGTCGACTCACTTCTCTGTGTTGATAAGATTCTCATACCGAATATATCCTTATTAAATGTTGTTGAGCATTTATGTCTTATACAATATATTTCATCTAACCAAATATTATTTTGTAGTTCTCCCAACTCAAACAGTCATAATCTAGCATGCACAATCCATCACTCCAAAATATATTTGTTAACCTACCAGCCTCATCTGTTTGGAAATCCCAAGAAAACATGTTGTCCCCAGTTTGCCTCTCCATAAACAATTGTATTAAAGCATTGATATCTCCCTGTTCAATTCTTTGTCTTCTTTCTCTTTGAATGAAATTAAATGCATCTCTTAGTGCATTCCAAATTCTCCACACCACCAACCTCCGTGGCAATGAAATTGTATGCATGTGTTACTCTGATCCCTGAACCTGTCATGGATCTCAACACATCTGCATTGAGTTCATTTATCCTTCTGCTGGAACGAACAAGATGCTTAGCACCACTTTCGGCCAAAGGATGATTATGATTTTCAATGAATTTTTTCACTGTCCAATTGCCTTCAAAATCAACATGAAATCGTACCATAGCCTTACAGTCAGTCCTCGTGTCTGCTTTTCTGAACTTAATTGTGTTGTTAAACTCTTTCTTATAGTCAATTTTTCCACAAATATAATCTTTAACCTTGAGTTTCTTGGAGTTCGGCCAGTAGATAGTATGGTCATTCCGAACAGTGAATCTCATGTGATGTGCATAGGCACGATAGCTTTCATATGCTTCTTCCTCATTGTGGATAATGTTGCTTAGAAACTTCTTTGCAATTGGATCATTCTAAACGTGTGTTGCCTCAGAGAACTGCATAAATCAATGGTAACATTAGCATAGCACAATAATAACATAATATGCGTAATAAATCAAAGGCAGAGTAATACCAGAGTAACACCAGAATAATACAAGAGTAACACCAAAAAACCACAAAAAAAAAACAATAATAACAATGCCGCAATGAACAGCACCNATTCTCATGTTATTCAGCTTGTTACTGATCGTGTTATTCAACGTGTTACCCGCATGTTATCTACGTGTTACTCAGGGTGTTATTGATGTGTTACTCAGGGTGTTATTGACGTGTTGCTCAGGGTATTACAGTTGATATCTACGTTTGAACAAGATTAAGCAAGAGATATTTGAGCAAAAACATGTTATAAACCACCAATTACTTTCGTCAAAAGTTTTACAGATGATACAGTATTACAACTTCTACAATATCAATCAATCTAAATTTTCACTTATAAAATTCATCAAAAGTCCAGTGTACGTTTCACTTAGTTGTGGTGCGTAGTATTCCTGCAGCAGTGGAGTAATACGAAGATCAATTTGAGTAAATCATTTTATATAAAAGGTAGAGATATGATACTGAATTTTATCAACATACTTGTGTAAGGCAATCTGTCAAACTTTGCTCGAATGCGTCCACAGCTCGACAACTACTTGTTGCTTCTTGTTCCGTTCTTGGATGCAATTGGTCAAATTAGAAGTATGCATTATACATGGCATGGAATGAGAAAATACTAAATTTAAAAAATTATACTTTTGGCTTTCTTATTTTTCTCCCAATGTCCTTTCAGCCTAAATGTAGATACTCCTTTCGGCTTTTTTTAGCAGGGTCGTTCACATTACATTCTATATTTGTGATTTTCTTCTTTTTTTTTTCCGTAATTCGATCGTTCTCCCTGCTATAGCATCTTCAATATCTCTTGATAACTTTTTAAACGTCTCCCACAAACACTCCTCAGCTAACTCATTTCTTTGTGCTTTATTAATGAGTTGATATGCAAATTTCTGAGAGCGTGAACTGAATATAAGGTAACTTGAAGAAACATTATTACAATCTTAGTTTTTTAGCTCTCTGCACCCAAATCTGTTATACACGTCCCTTTTAGCATTGATGAACCATCGCAATAAGAAATATTTATCCGGAATCAGCTTTATTTTTGCGAGACTTAGGACGAATAGTGCATGGGAGCAAAACAGCCTCATCATCTCAAACTTTTTGCAACTACATGTAACCTCACAAATAACCTTGTCAACTAACACATTTCAGTGTTGCCTTGTCCCCTCATCATCCAATCTTGATACGTAATATTTAGTCTCATTCTCCATTGATACTTCAGATGTTAGCCAACATAAGTCATTCAATAGCTCTTGTTCAAACATTGAGTAAAGCTTCCTTGTATAGAATGAGG
>JXCR01064205.1:27977-57660 GCA_002079205.1 Phalaenopsis hybrid cultivar | reverse complement strand
ATTTGATGAACCATAAATCAGATACACACTCATACATCATCAAGTTCATAAACCTCGTTGAACCACAATTCAATCTAAAAGTCAAAATCATTCGAATTGATAATGGTCCCGAATTCATATTGAGGAATTTTAATCTCGACAAAGGCATTATTCACCAATCAAGTTGTGTCTCCACTCCACAACAAAATGGTGTAGCCGAAAAAAAACATCGTCACTTACTCAACATAGCCCGAGCCTTATTGTTTCAATCTAATTTACCGAAAAAATTTTGGGGAGATGCAATCCTAACTGTCACCTACCTAATCAACCGAACACCAATACCCCTTCTCCAAGGAAAGACTCCTTTTAAAATGCTCATCCAAACAAAACCAACATATGATCATTTGTGTGTGTTTAGGTGTCTTTGTTTTGCCTCAACACATCATCAACGACCGAACAAGTTTGATCACAAAGTCATTCGATGTCTTTTCTTATGGTATCCATATGCACAAAAGGGTTATAGAGTCTATGACCTTTCCACTGGGAAGATTTTTGTATCACGAGATGTTCGTTTCCATGAAAACACTTTCCCTTCCCTTTCTTTCGCTACAGATAATGGCTCAATTTCGTACTTCACTACCCACACCGACATGCCTTCATTCGATGAATCACCTCAGGAAAATATTTCATCTTCTGAAAGACAATGAAATCTCCTCTGAAGAGACTATACCACCTTCAAATTTATTCTCAAAACAACATGCAACTCTACACCAACAAATACCATCACCACGACCAATAAGAAAAACAAAAATGTCTAGTTATTTGCGTGAGTATCATGTTTGTATCTCTTCCCTCAAGACACCCCCCAACATCGAACTCCGTGTTGGCCAAAACCACAGGTACATTCTATCCATTAACTAACGTCTTGTCATATGTTAGATTATCACCTAAACATCGTGTTTTTACCACCGCTCTTTCAATTGAAAAGAAGCCAAGCACCTTTGTAGAAGCCGCTCGTAATCCAAAGTGGCAGGTTGCTATGCGAGAAGAACTTGATGCACTCAACGCCAATGACACATGGTCCCTTGTACCATTACCGCCTGGAAAGAGACCAATTGGATGCAAATGGGTCTACAAAATCAAACTTCGAGCAAATGGGACAGTTGAACGCTACAAGGCCAGATTAGTGGCAAAATGGTATAATCAAATTGAAGGTCTAGATTACCAGGAAACCTTTGCCCCCGTAGCAAAGCTTGTAACTGTTCGTCTACTTCTTGCGTTAGCTTCAACCAAGCAATGACATCTTCATCAACTAAATGTCAACAATGTCTTCTTACATGGGGACCTCGACGAAGACGTATATATGTCGTTACCTTCTGGCCTCAGACGAAAGGGAGAGACTCGAATTTGTAAACTCCAAAATCATTATATGGCCTCAAACAAGCTTCACAACAATGGTTCATTAAACTTTCCACCGCTCTAAAGCAAGCCAATTTTATGCAATCAAAGGCAGACTATTCTTTGTTCGTCTCATCCCAAAATAGTAAATTTATCGTTTTTCTTATATATGTAGATGATATCATCATTACAGGGAATGACTTACAAGAAATCAAACATGTCAAAATATTTTTGAAGAACCAATTCAAATTAAAGGACCTTGGACAATTGAAATATTTCCTTGGTATTGAGGTTGCACGATCCCAGAAGGGTATTGTGCTTTCACAGCGAAAGTATGCTCTTGAAATAATGGAGGATGTTGGGTACCTCGATGCAAAACCAGCCACTTTCCCTATGGAACAAAACTTATCCCTTAGCAAATCAGATGGAGAATATGTCAGTGATTCATCAACATACCGAAGACTAGTTGGGAGATTAATCTACTTCATTATTACAAGTCATGACTTGACATAAACAATTCATGTCTTAAGTCAATTTATGAACAAACCACGAATATCACACTTAGAAACAACTCATTGCATTCTACATTACATAAAATAAACAATAGGACAAGAAATTTTCCTTTCAACAAATCATTCAACCCAACTAAATGTCTTTTGTGATGCAAATTGGGCTAGGTGTCGTGACACTCAAAGATCAATTACTGGGTATTGTATCTTCCTTGGGAGTTCATTAATTTCTTAAAAAACCAAAAAACAAACCACAGTATCACGCTCTAGTGCAAAAACTGAATATCAGTTCATAACCACTACCTGCTGCGAGATTATTTGGTTAAGAACAATTCTGCAAAATTTGGGGATCATGCATTCAGCACATCACATCGCCTCAAACCCGATATACCATGAATGAACAAAGCACATCGAGATAGATTATCATTTCATACGGGAGAAAATTTAAAATAAAATAATAAAATTAACTCATGTGTCACTATAGAACAACCAGCCGATATTTTCCCAAAACCACTAAACTCTTCTCAATTCTCAATACTACTCAACAAGTTAGAAATTATTAACATATATTCCAAACTTGATGGGAAATATTAGGAGTTATGATAGAAAATAATTTTTTTTATAAATAAATTATTTCCTTAGAAATAGAGTTATGATAGAAAATAATTTGTTTTGTAAATAAATCATTTCCTTAGAATTAATAAAATATTTAATTTCATATTTTACGTTATTTCCTATATCTCCTAACAATTAATACAAATTAATTATTAGAGATACTAAATGTTATACGCTTATTTTCATATCATTTAACTTTTATTATTTTTCCTATTCCAAAATTATTATAAGGGTTATTTATATCTCAATTCATATCAATGAAAATGTATGTATTCCACCACATTATTCTGAATTGTAAGAGTTGCATAACAAGAAAAAATGCAGTATGTAGCCTAGTTCCTAACCGATCATGAATCTCAAACATCCTGAATCCATGAATCCATTTGTTTATGGGAGACAAGACACAACAAGCCTATCAATTTAATGTTCAGAATAATCTCAAGAAAACGAAACATATTTAAAGTATTGCAGTTCACATCTGTTATCAATCAATCACATTTTCTCTCAAAAAAGAAGTAAAATTCCTGAATAAAGAATCAAACACAAAACAAAGAAACCTTAAACTTCTAAGGTGGAAAGGAGCAACTTTGACACTTCAGAAATAAGATACAAAGAGATTGAAAATGTACCTGCTACATATCGAATGGCTTCTCAAAATGTTAAGCGCATATAGAAAGCACGCAACAATCGCACACAACGAAAATCCAGTAATTAAACGATTTATGAATACTACCAAATAGCAAATAACTCTTCAAAAAGTTCAACAAAACACAAAACATAGCATCATAGCCAAATAAGTCTGTCAAATAAAAGCAAATTTAGTTCAGGTTAACAGAACCAAGTATTCACGAAACAAGTTCCTAAATTTCTAGAAAAACATAAGGTCGGAAGAAGGAATTCTAAGCACGCTCGCCTCTAATGCGACGAGCAAGCTGAATGTCCTTAGGCATGATTGTGACCCTCTTGGCGTGGATGGCACAAAGGTTGGTATCCTCAAACAGTCCAACTAAATAGGCTTCAGCCGCCTCCTGAAGTGCAAGCACTGCATGGCTCTGAAACCGAAGATCAGTCTTGAAATCTTGAGCAATCTCACGAACCAACCTCTGGAACGGCAGTTTGCGGATCAGCAACTCCGTACTCTTCTGATACTTGCGAATCTCACTTTAAGACCGGTGAAAAAACAAAATCAGAATCAGGTTTGAAATTAGTTGATAAAGCAAAAAACGAAAGATATGACAGATTTACCGAAGTGCAACAGTTCCGGGGCGGTAGCGATGCGGCTTCTTCACTCCCCCGGTAGTCGGCGCAGACTTCCTAGCGGCCTTCATTTTACAACGAGAAAACGTACATTTAAACATAATGCATAAGAAGAAAAGAAAATCGAGACATGAAGAGCTAAAGCCATTAATACCTTGGTGGCTAGCTGCTTGCGGGGAGCCTTGCCTCCGGTAGACTTACGGGCTGTCTGCTTCGTGCGAGCCATCGCCGGAAAAAGACTGCCAACGGTTGCTCAAACTCCTTCCTTTCTCTCCGCAGACAAAGCGACCCGGAAATCTAGAGAAAATAAAGATTTAAGGAAGAAAAGCCGTAATCGGCACGCTTTATACGTGCAAGGGTGACGGAAACGTGCTAAAAGCCGTGAAGTGGAAATCGAACGGCAGAAGAATGTTGTAGGAAAACACAGAATCCGTGTGCTCGTATCTTATTGGCTTAAGCATCAAAACATGGATCGGTATTAATTTTGTATTGCTTAGTTTCAAAAAAAAAAAAAACATTAGAAAAAGGCCTACTTTGTTTTTATAGTTTTCTTTTTTTTTTCTGTTTACAATTTTCATTTTTATTTTAAAACAATAAAAATCAATTATAAAAAAATTAAATATTTTACTTCAATTTTGATTTGAGGGTCTTCCAGTTTAAAATAAAGAATTATAAAGTATTTCAAATATTGTAGTTATAAATATTAATATTTAGTTTGAAGAAAAATAAATATTTATAATCTTTTTTTGACAAATTTGAGTGAAATTAATTGCAAAAGTGTAAACAGTGCATCTACAAGACCTTAAAAAACTTAGAAACTATTATTTGAAAGACAAAACTCTGATTTCATAAGTCATTTGGTGAATTTGAAGTTTAGTAGATATGACAAAATTTTGAAAACACTGATATTCTTAGTTGCCCACCCTCGCCACTTGTAATCGTCATCGCCATTAATGGTACACCTATGTGTTTATCATGAGCAATTGCCCGTCATAACAATTGATGATCATTGCAACTATCGTTAATTACCATCTATTGATGTNAAATATTGTAGTTATAAATATTAATATTTAGTTTGAAGAAAAATAAATATTTATAATCTTTTTTTGACAAATCTGAGTGAAATTAATTGCAAAAGTGTAAACAGTGCATATACAAGACCTTAAAAAACTCGGAAACTATCATTTGAAAGACAAAACTCTCATTTCATAAGTCATTTGGTGTATTTGAAGTTTAGTGGATATGACAAAATTTTGAAAACACTGATATTCTTAGTTGCCCACCCTCGCCACTTGTAATTATCATTGCCATTAATGGCACACCTATGTGTTTATCATGAGCAATTGCCCGTTATAACAATTGATGATCATTGCAACTATCGTTAATTACCATCTATTGATGACATCAATCATTGCTTGCCACCAACATCACCTCTTGTCACCCCAACCACCATCAACACCACCGGTCTCCCATGTCGTTGATAACCATTTGCTACCACTCTTATCACAACTTGTTATCGCCGCTGCTACCCCCACCATTAACAGTGTTCCCTTGCTTCTGAGCTTTTGCACTAAATTCATTTTACCTTAAGATAAACACAAAGTGATCTCGTGCATTCATTTACACCCAAACACATAACTTTAAAATAGCATTTCAAATATAATATNAGCTTTTGCACTAAATTCATTTTACCTTAAGATAAACACAAAGTGATCTCGTGCATTCATTTACACCCAAACTCATAACTTTAAAATAGCATTTCAAATAGTTTTATCCTGCATTCCTTTTTTAACAAATCAAAAGGCAACCTAATCAAATTTATTTAAGTTGTGTGCTAAACAATTTTCAAGGGTGGAGTAAAGTTAAGTATTAGCTCAATAAGATTATCCAATACACAAGCGCACACACATAAGTGGTAAAACTGTATGAGGCAACAAGATTTTACTTAGAAAACTCCAAAAATAAATGAGCTATAGAGTTTGAAAAAGAAGTAATTTACTATATAAAAGGAGTTATAGTCTATAATTAAAGAAGGTGAAAATATAAAATGATTGAAATTTGGTTATAACAATCATGAATGGGTTGTAAAGGCCACGCGTGATAATTGATGATTATTGATGGCCATCGGCTTGCAACCCTCTTTATGAGTTTAATTTTAATTCCTAGCTCTCACTCCTCCCCCTCATGGAAATAGAAATTTATTTACATTTTGTTAGAGAGAAACTTTGACAATTTTAAACAAAATTCTAACATAATCTATTTGTTGTTCTATGTTGATTACTTTGATTATAGAATAATCTTTCAACATTTTAGTGTCTTAATAAGTTTATATTTGAGTAATCAAGTTTTTATCAGATTTTTCTCATCAACAAAGTTAATTTACTATAAGAATAAAAATTAGAAGATCATTTTTTTCTTCGAAAAATACATTTAAACTTTTAATTATATTTCAAGTGTTTGATTTAAGCTTGTTTTTTACTTAGATTAAATCAAATTTAGTGCCATTAGCCTGCATTATTGAGACTTCTAGTTTGAGTATAAATTTATTAAAACTTGAGAGAATATGATTTTAAATTTTACATGAAAAATTATTTCATTCACATTGTAGTAAGATGTGTGCTTGTTCATAAGGATATTTTGACAAGATATTAGTTGGCCTTTATTTTTAGATATCAAAGCCTTATCATCCAAAAGTAAATCTGAAGTGATAGAATAAATAGGTGATATTGAACTATAAAATTAGAGAAATTGCAATACATGATTACTCCCCGAATGAAAATATGGGCTTCTCCTCGGGGCTATGAACTAAATAAAGTCTTTGTAATCTTACGTTTAAATATTTTAAAGTGATCATATTGATAAAAGAAAAAACTATTAGGAAATTTAAATTATGTCTATTACTCATGATTGATTATATATTTGTTGAATTACAAAATATCAAAATAGAGTTTAAATTATAGAAGATGGTGGACTAAATGTATGAGGGCCTAGAGTGTACAAGACAACTACACTCTTTTGCGGCAATGTGCTTGCTCGCACATGGGCACAACGAACATGAGGACACATAGCTTTNAGAAATTGCAATACATGATTACTCCCCGAATGAAAATATGGGCTTCTCCTCGGGGCTATGAACTAAATAAAGACTTTGTAATCTTACGTTTAAATATTTTAAAGTGATCATATTGATAAAAGAAAAAACTATCAGGAAATTTAAATTATGTCTATTACTCATGATTGATTATATATTTGTTGAATTACAAAATATCAAAATAGAGTTTAAATTATAGAAGATGGTGGACTAAATGTATGAGGGCCTAGAGTGTACAAGACAACTACACTCTTTGCGGCAATGTGCATGCTCACACATGGGCACAACGAACATGAGGACACATAGCTAGGCACAAGCCATATATTTTTTATATTTTTTGGATATGTCAAGTATAATTTTTTTAATTCATATCATCTGGATTAGTATATGTTTAAATACTTAAGCTAAGACTTATTTTTTCTCTACATTAAGAATTTCTAGTATGTAACATAGGTAATATTTTATTTTATACCGTATTTCATCATGATAGTCCATATATTTCATTCATATNTGTAACATAGGTAATATTTTATTTTATACCGTATTTCATCATGATAGTCCATATATTTCATTCATATTTTTTCATCTTTTCTAAAGAAATCATTTTCTTCATTTAAATTTATAAATTATTTAATAATTTAAGGGTTCTTAAAATGGGCTAACAAAAGGAATATTTTACATAGTTTAATAAAAAATCTATTCACTTATATTAATGACCAATTGATTATTTTAATAGAGTTTAATTAAATTAAAACTTAGAATGAGAAATCCATATTTATACATTTTAACAAACATGATTTTAATGTTGGGCTTTCAGAAGTCCGTGCCCTATTCTCANCTATTCACTTATATTAATGACCAATTGATTATTTTAATAGAGTTTAATTAAATTAAAACTTAGAATGAGAAAGTGGGAGTGGGAGATAGGCCTTCAACCCCTCCATATTTGTACATTTTAACAAACATGATTTTAATGTTGGGCTTTCAACGCTATTCTCTTCTCTAATTGGTTTAAACAATAAATTAGTAATTTTATTAGTTGCTTTTTGAGATAAGAGTTTTACGCAATGAATGACTTGATCAATCTTGCATCTATTTCAAGATCACAACTTTCCTTTCTTTTGATCATTTTTAATCAATTTCCTCACTACTTCACTCCCTAATACAAAGCATGTCATTTTATTTAAAAACTATGAGTGGCAATGCCCATTTTCTACAATGCTTCCCATAAGGCTTACAATCTCCCTATTAATGGTGATTCATTTTGGCATTCTATAAAAAATATGTCATGAGAAAACAACTATAAAGGAAAGTATTTGGAACTTCTTTAAATTTATTTATCTCTTTATTTTTTTCTTTTATACACAAGCAAATTAAAGTATATAAACTTTGCAAGAGCAACCCTCTTGACCAACCTTTAATTTAGGAAGTTTGCAATTTCGAAGATAACTTTATTTGAGTTATTAATTGCGAGAGTACATAGACAAAATAACAAGCAAAATGTACTTCACTCAAAGAATAATGAAGAGGACACAAAATTCTTCTATATAAAATTTGAAGAAAAATGAAACATAAGTTTATTGAAGAGAATGCGACCCTTTAATGTTGTGTTAATTACCAATATGAAATTCATGAAATTGAGATTTATCATTTATATACTCTTCTTAATAAGGTACATTATATTGTGTATGTTGTTGTGGTTGCGAGATCTATACACCAACCAGTTGATGTGAGGTGTGTATATATATATATCAAACATAAGAATGATCGGCGAAGAAAAAAATAGAACGAGAAAATCACACCACAAAATAACAAAGCGGAACACACAGATTTACGTGGTTCGTCATATTGCTTACGTCCATGGAGTTGTAGATGAATTTTACTACTTGAGAAAATTTACACCAGTCGATCACCTCGACTTACAAGAGGAATTACTCACTCTTTGTTGCTCTCTCTTCTTCTCTCTCTTTTCTTCTCTCTCTACACTGAGATACACCGAAGAAACTCTACAACGAGATACACCAAAGAAGACACACTTACAAGAGAAATAAACCTTTTTTTTTTCTGTCACAAGCCACCAAGAAGAAATTTAGGGATAACAAAATTCTTATACTTCCTCTTTTCTTCACCGCAAGGAACTATCTCTTGCACTTTCCTTCATCTGTCTCGAGGAAACCCAAAGAAGAAACACCGTGACTTTCCGTAACCACCACATCTGAAGGAGAGCCTCTCCTTTTATCACAAAAAGAAGGAAGCTAAGGGATGCTTCGTTTCGCGAAATAGAGGAGGTGGGAGCGGTTTCTGGCGAAGAGACACAACTCTTCGCGATCGGGAGCGGGATCAGGCACCGATTCACGAAAGGAGGCAGGAGTGAGAGCGGGCGCGGCAGGTGGGAGCGTCAGTTCACAGGAGATCGCGATTCGCGATCGACGGAGAGGTCTTCAACACCTAACAATCTCCCACTTCGAGACTGATACACAGACAACAACATCTTCTTCCTCAAACTGAATCCTCCACTGATAGTGTCATCCTTTTCTTCAAACATGAACCCTCCACCATGAATCCTCTTCCTTTGAATCCTCTAACTTAAATCCTCCATGAATCCTCCAACTTGAATCATCCACCTTTGCAACTCAAAGTCCCTATCTTCACTCCAGAAAACCAATTGAAGCTGTGTACAACTTTAGTTTCTCAAGAGTAACACCATCAGTTAATATATCAGCAGGCTCCACATAGCTTTGCACCTCTAAGCTATTTCCTGGGTCACTCTTATCTCTTCTTAAAACTCTCACTGCATAGGCAACATCCTGTCTCTATTGAAAGCCTTTTTCAACAAGTTTAGTCTTGTACCTCTTTCTGACATCACGTTTAGTCTTCACCTAGTACACCAACTTGTTATGTAATGCCTTCTTCCCTAGTTGAAGTTCTGCCAGCTCTCACTTGCTCGAATTTTGATCTTGCAAGATTTCTTCATAGTTTTGTGGTTCTTCAACATCTATCTGTGGAACAATAGAAATGGGTGCCCTAAACCCACTTTCCTCTTCACTTCCATCACTACCTTGCAGTGTGGTCTCTAGTAGATTTCCTACCACATTTAAAGCCCCTGAATCCAACATCAAAGCTTCAACAAAACTATGAATTGCCAAAAATAGTGCATCATGTGATTCTTCAGATACCACATTTGCGCTATCATTCTCCATCTTCTTAGGATTCCTGCAATTCCTCTTTATGTGGCCACCCTTGCCACAATTCCAATAGGTTGTCTGCTTATTAAACTTTAATTTTGATATCCCTATAATTGAGTTCTTGTCATGTCATCTCCCTCTGAAATCAACATTCAATGTCGAACTTAAACTTGAAACCTCGCCAGAATCTTTCCTACGAACGCCCTTAGCTAAAATCAAAATCATGAATATTATTGTATTCCAATTTAAATTTACCTGCAGAACTGCTAATTGTTATCCTCTTAGCTTCCCAACTGTTTGACAATGAAGCCAACAGGATCAGTGCACATATCTCATCATCAAAATTAATTTTCACATACGACAATTGATTTGTGATAGTATTCAAATTATTCAGGTGTTGAGCAACAAAAACACCTTCTGCCACCTTCAAATTGAATAACTTCTTCATCAAGTGCACCTTGTTATTCGCCGATGGCTTTTCATACATATCTGATAAGACTGTCATGAGATTTGCAGTCGTTCTTTCCTTGACGACGATGTGTGCAACGGACCTCGACAGGGTCAATCGAATATCCCCCAAAACGTATCGATCCAACAAATTCCATTCAGCCTCATTCATTCTTTCAGGTCTTTTTCCCAACAACGGAAGATGAAGTTTCTTCTCATAAAGATAATCTTCTATCTGCATTCTATAATAACCAAAATTTGTGTCATCAAACTTCTCGATCCCTGAAACATTTATTTCATCTGCAACTATCATTCTTCCTCATATCTAAACAAAGCTCTGATACTAGTTNATACAGGCATGATAGTATCTAGTGTTTCTATCACCATCAGTAAATTTAGTGACAGCAGCTTTTTATTTTAAGAAACATTCATGGAAGCTGATTCGTGCAAGGAGTCTCTCATTGGCAAGGTGAACCTCATATTCAGAGTTCATCCCCCTTTGTAAGCCTTCCTCCAAACTGTGGACTTCTTTTTGGATGACCTCCAGCTGTTCATTAACATTCGCAAATCTTTCCCAATTCCATTTTTTCAGATGAGAGGCTAAGTTCTTTTGATTTAATATATATATATATATATATATATATATATATATATATAAAAAACAAGAGAACGATCAATGAAACGAAAAATAGAACGTGCAAAATCACACCAGAAAAGAACAATAAAACGTAACACACAGATTTACATGGTTCGACAAATTGTCTACGTCCACGAAGTTGCAGAGGATTTTACTACTTGAGGAAATTTACACCAGTCGATCACCTCGACTTACAAGAGGAATCACTCACGCTTCGTTGCTCTCTCTTCTTCTCTCTTTTTTTTTCTCTCTCTACACCGAAGAAGACAAATTTATAAGGGAAATAAACCTAATTTCTCTTCTATCACAAGCCACCAAGAAGAAATCTAGGGAGAACAATCTTCTTGTTCTTCCTTCTTCTTTCTTCATCGCAAGGAACTACCTCTTGCACTTTCCTTCCTCTGTCCTGAGGAAACCCAAAGAAGAAACACCATGACTTTCCGTAACCACCAGATCTGAAGGAGAGCCTCTCCTTTTATCACGAAGAGAAGGAAACAAAGGGATGCTTCGCTTTGCGAAATAGAGTAGGCGAGAGCGATTTCTGGCGAAGAGACGCGACTCTTCGCGATCGGGAGCGGGATCGGGCGCCGATTCGCGAAAGGAGGCTGGAGTGGGAGTAGGCGCGACAGGCGGGAGCATCAGTTTGCGGGAGATCGCGATTTTTGATCGGGGGAGAGGTCTCCAACGCCTAACAGTATCAAACTTCTCCCTCGATAAAGGACAATAACACACTCATTAGTAAGGGTAATGCCATCTTAGCTACTAGCTCATTGTATTTGATATAATGAACCCATTTTTATATTAGGGAATGTAAGTGCCCAAGTTCTTAAGGTTATGAGCCAACCCATCATAATAAATATACTGTCATATCAAATCAAGAGCATAACAAGAATTTGCTAAGGCTTATTTGAAAGGAATTTTTTTTATACATTCCAAATTCAAAATACATAGCCACTAATTTATCAATATAATAATTATGAAACAAAATTCTCATGGTCTCTGATTTTTTCCCCAGCCTCTTTTGGCGTGACTTTTCAAACATCAACTCCTCAGTAACCACTTTTTCTTTTCCTCTAGGCAGAAGGTTGGTTTAGGCTCAGACTTAGAGATCTTACAGGTCCCTTAAAATCTTCAAGCAAATTCTTCCTTCTTGATGGACACTACTCTAAAGGGGGGTATCAAAGAGGGCATCACCAACCTCCTCTTCATCCTCATTATCTATGAGGATCAACTTACCACTATTACCTGCAATCTTTGACTCGACGTCACCCTTTCGATGAAGCTCATCCATTTGAGACTTCATCTCCTCCCTCATTAACATGAGAAGTCGTGTGTTTTTCCCATAGAAGAAAAATCATCATTAAAAAAAATAAAGCAGACAGACGAAATTATCACAAAACATGCATGGACTCTCCATGCATGGAGTTTCTTAGATAACTAGTGATGATGAAATACTTGACGTCAAATTTCAGACCCTTTATGCAGTGATAATTATTATTTTTAAATTTAAATAAGCTCAAAACATCAAGAATTACTCTATCCACACAGAGATGGGGCAATGTGGGGGCATTCCAACCTCCCTCTTTGCAGACAAAGAAAAAATTCTTTCTCCACTTTCAAATCTTACATTCAAGTTTGATGAAGTTTACTAGGGTGGAGGTGAAGATTGACATCACATCAGTGTATACCTTCGAACTCATAAGAATTCTGAATAAATCTATAGGCCAACATAAACTATGGCCCCTTAAGATTATAATAGGGGCATCAACACTACTATAGAATTGGGGTAGATTTAGGCTAGCAACTACCCATAAAAATTCAAAACTTCCTCCAACTCTTCACAATGAGGTAATCAAATGCCTAATCAAAATTGATCATAAAATAATATACTACATATTCTACCTGAGTGTTGAGTGCCTCATTATCTTGAATCGCTTGAATAATCATTGATTTATCAAATATACACTTTTTTGACAGGCTCCCCAAAAAAGAGGCATTTAGCTCTGATCCAACAAGAAATTAATGAGATAAGAAGAACCCTACACTTTCTTTCATCATGGTAATCCTCTGTGAGTTAGATCTTGATCCTTCCGTGGAAGCTATGGTCATGAAGGAGATCAAATAGATGGAATAAAAAAAATCATCAAAAGCACGAAACCTTGAATAAGAATGTCTAAGAAAAAAAAACAGTGCATGGAATTCAAATCACAATTCTTCTAAATAAGACCTCTAGAGGGAGGTTGTCGGAAGAAAAAAGAAGGGCAGGGTCTACGGGTTGGGGTTCCAAGTGTCAGTCTATGATGCGCGTCCAACCTCTAGCACATCCAATGCATCTACTTCCACTTTATAGGAGGAGGAGATGCATCACCAGGTTGCCACTGAGGTTGTTGCCCAGTTAGCCACCCTGATATCAGGATGAGGACAGAGATCAAAGTGACGCTGCTTTCGGAATTGAATAAAGGGAAGGAGCCAGTGCAGGAAGAGAGTGGGGATAATGATAATGAGGAAAGGACACGCGATGATGAGGAGTATGAGTAAGGGTTTATTTTCTCATTTGGTTGTGTATTGAACAATTTATTATTAGTGAACATTAGTTTTATTGTGCAATTGTACATTTTGCTTGTTTTAATTTAATTAATTTTCTTTTATTTATTTTTATAATTTATGTGTTAAATATTTTTGTTAATGTGTTGTGCTGTGTTTTGATTGATCTGTTACGATCGCAGGTGTGCAGATTGGAGTATTGAAAAATGCTTTATAGTTTTTCTGATGGTACATGTTTTCGTGGTTTTATGATACTTTATCGAACAAACGATGGTTTTTCAACATTTTATTGAACAAGCGATGTCTGGGCAAAGTGCTACACTTTTGCTACGGACGGAGCCGACAGTAAATTCCCACGTTAACTGACGGTTTAGCAATAGTATATTGACATAACCACGATACTTTTCCGATGAAACTGCAACAATATTCCTATGAACATATTCATCGGTTATATAATCGTCAGACAAGCTACAATTAAATATGACATGCTTATGGATCTATAGCGACAGTTTACCGACGGAACCGTGATACTTTTCCGATGAAACTACAATACTTTTACTACAGATAGTTTCATCAGTTATATAATTGATGGTCAAGCTACGGTCAAGTATGACAAGCTTTTGGATCTGTAGCGACGGTTATGGTGCGTCGGCTAACCCTCTGTTAATGTAAACCGTTGTTAAATCTGTCGATAATTGAAATGCCTACAAGCATTTTTGTTACGTCAACCTTATCATAGCTAAACCGTCGGTAAATATATTACCTTCGATTTATCTGTTACTATCGACAATATTTGACCATCTGTAATAAATTAAATTCTTATAGTATTTCCTTCTAAGAAAATATCTACAATTGTGCTTTAATTTGGAAGAAACTAGTCTTTTTATTTGTAAGGCTGGTGATAATGTCATTAATTTCAAAAGGCAGGCAATGAAAGAGGGAATATTCGATGACACCTTTTGTTATTATATGGTGATTTGGGAGTTAATATAGCTTATAGTCATCCGACCAGATGTCACATTCATCATTCGAGTAAGTGAGCCAATCACGAAAAACAAAAAAGGGAAGCATTTTAAGGACCATCCCTTATCTTCAAACACGCCAAGAAAACTTCTGGAAGTGGGATGAAAATAATTGTGCAATAATAAAGCACTTTATGTTGAACCCCTGCAATACTGATAATGCTAACCAAATACATTATATCTTTCTAGATGTAAATTTGGTCGCTTGAAAATAGCAAAAATCTGGCAGTTGGAGCTAAAGCTAATCTCAGAACTCTAACATAGTAATTATGATTAGAGAGTAAATAAGTCAAACTTGATGAAGTTAAATATGTGCTCGTATTCGAGTTATTTATATGTTTTTTTATTCAAAATGGACTTGTGTTCAAACTAGTTAGTGAACGATCGAATCATGTTCGATTTAAAAAAAATATTTGTGTTCGTTTTAAGCTTAAGTTTAAGTAGAATTGGCTTGTTTAAATTAATTTAAAAAAATAGATTTAAGTGCTAGATTCAAGNTTTTCTATTATGCTTCCCATAAGGCTTACAATCTCCCTATTAATGGTGATCCATTTTGGCATTCTATAAAAAGTATGTCATGAGAAAACAACTATAAAGGAAAGCATTTGGAACTTCTCTAAATTTATCTATCTCTTTATTTTTTTCTTTTATAAACAAGCAAATTAAAGTATATAAACTTTGCAAGAGTAACCCTCTTGACCACCCTTTAATTTAGGAAGTTTGCATCATCGAAGATAACTTTATTTAAGTTATTAATTGTGAGAGTACATAGACAAAATAACAAACAAATTGTACTTCACTCAAAGAACAGTGAAGACGACACAAAATTCTTCTATAAAAATTTTAAGGAAAAATGAAACATAAGTTTATTGAAGAGAATGCAACCCTTTAATGTTTTGTTAATTACCAATATGAAATTCATGAAATTGAGATTTATCATTTATATACTCTTATTAATAAGGTGCATTTTATTGTATATGTTGTTGTGGTTGCGAGATCTATACACCAACCAGTTGATGTGGGGTATATATATATATATATAAATCAAACAGAAGAACGACTGACGAAGTGAAAAATAGAACAAGAAAAATCACACCAGAAAAGATCAACAAAGCGGAACACACATATTTACGTGGTTCGGCATATTGCTTACATCCACGGAGTTGCAGAGGATTTTATTACATGAAAAAATCAGTTGATCACCTTGACTTACAAGAGGAATCACTTACTCTTTGTTGTTCTCTCTTATTCTCCCTCTTTTCTTCTCTCTCTACGCCGAGATACACCAAAGAAACTCTACACCGAGATACACCGAAGAAGATAAACTTACAAGAGAAATAAACTCAACTTCTCTTCTGTCACAAGCCACCAAGAAGAAATCTAGATAAAACAATCTTCTTATTTTTCCTTTTTCTTTCTTCATCGCAAGGAACTACCTCTTGCACTTTCCTTCCTCTGTCCCGAGGAAACCCAAAGAAGAAACACTGTGACTTTCCGTAACCACCAAATCTGAAGGAGAGCCTCTCCTTTTATCACGAAGAGAAGGAAGCGAAGAGATGCTTCGCTTAGCAAAATAGAGGAGGCGGGAGCAGTTTCTGGTGAAGAGATGCGACTCATCGTGATCGAGAACGAGATCGGAGGCGGATTCGCGAAAGGAGACGGGAGTGGGAGCGGGCGCGGCAGGCGGGAGCGTCGGTTTGCAGGAGATTGCAATTCGCGATCGAGGGAGAGGTCTCCACCGCCTAACTATCTCCCACTTGGAGACCGATACACAGGCAGCAAAATCTCCTTCCTCAAACTGAATCCTTCACTGGTAGTGTCGCCCTTTTCTTCAAACAAGAACTCTCCACCATGAATCCTCTACCTTTGAATCCTCTAACTTGAATCCTCTAACTTGAATCATTCACCTTTGCAACTTAAAGCCTCTGTCTTCACTCCAGAAGACCAACTGAAGCTGTGCACGACTTCAATTTCTCAAGAGTAACACCCTCAGTCAATATATCAGCAGGCTCCACGTAGCTTTGCACCTCTAAACTATTTTCTGGGTCACTCTTGTCTCTTCTTACAACTCCCACTGCATGGGCAACATTCTGCCTCTACTGAAAGCCTTTTTCAACAAGTCTAGTCTTATACCTCTTTCTGACATCACATTCAGTCTTCACCTGGTACGCCCACTTGTTGTGTAATACATTCTTCCCTAGTGGAAGTTCTGACAGCTCTCACTTGCTCGAAATTTCATCTTGCAAGATTTCTTCAAAGTTTTGTGGTTCTTCAACATATGTCTATGAAACAATAGGAATGGGTGCCCCAGACCCACTTTCCTCTTCACTTCCATCGATGTCCTGCACCAAGGCCTCTGTTAGATTTTCTACCGCATTCAAAGCCCCTGAATCCAACATCAAGTCTTCAATAAAACTATGAACTGCCACTTATTGTGTAATGTCTTCTTCCCTAATGGAAGTTCTGACAGCTCCCACTTGCTTGAAATTTCATCTTGCAAGATTTCTTCAAAGCTTTGTGGTTCTTCAACATCTGTCTATGGAACAATAGGAATGGGTGCCCCAGACCCACTTTCCTCTTCACTTCCAACACTGTCCTGCACCGTGACCTCTGTTAGATTTCCTACCACATTCAAAGCCCCTGAATCCAACATCAAGTTTTCAACAGAATTATGAACTGCAAACAGTAGTTCATCTTGTGCTTCTTCAGATACCACATTTGAGCTACCATTCTCCATCTTCTTAGGATTCCTACAGTTCCTCTTTATGTGGCTAGCCTTGTAACAATTCCAACAGGCTGCATGCTTACTAAACTTTGATTTTGATCTCCCTATACTTGAGTTCTCGTCATGTCACCTCCCTCTGAAATCAACATTCAGTGTCGAACTTGAACTTAAGACCTAGTCATAATCTTTCCTGCAAACTTCTTCGGCCAAAATCAAATCACAAATATCATTGTATTTCAATTTAGATTTACCTGCAGAACTGCTAACTGCTATCCTTATGACTTCCCAACTGTCTGACAATGAAGTCAACAAGATCAGTGCACATATCTCATCATCAAAATCAATTTCCACAGATGACAATTAATTTGTGATAGTATTCAAATCATTCAGGTGTTGAGCAACAGAAACACCTTCCACCATTTTCAAATTGAATAACTTCTTCATCAAGTACACATTGTTATTCGCTGATGGATTTTCATACATATCTAATAAGCCTGTCATGAGATTTTCAGTCGTCCTTTCCTTGACGACGATGTGTGCAACAGACCTCGATAGGGTCAATCGAATAACCCCAGAACTTGTCGATCTAAAAAATTCCATTCAGCCTCATCCATCATTTCAGGTCTTTTCGTCAATAACGGAAGATGAAGTTTCTTCTCATAAAGATAATCCTCTATTTACATTCTCCAATAACCAAAATCTATGCCAGCAAACTTCTCAATCTCTGAAACCTTTACTTCATATGCAACCATCATTCTTCCTCAGATTTAAACAAAACTCTGATACCAGTTGTTGTTGTGGTTGCGAGATCTATGCATCAACCAGTTGTTGTGGGTTATATATATAAAAATCAAACAGGAGAACGATCGACGAAAAAAAAATAGAACGATAAAAATCACACCAAAAAATAACAACAAAGTGGAACACATAGATTTACATGGTTCGACAAATTGCCTACGTCCACGAAATTGCAGAGGATTTTACTACTTGAGGAAATTTACATCAGTCGATCACCTCGACTTTCAAGAAGAATCATTCACGCTTCGTTGCTATCTCTCTTCTTCTCTCTTTTTCCTTCTCTCTCTACACCGAGATGCACCTAAGAAACTCTACACCGAGATACACCGAAGAAGACAAATTTACAAAGGAAATAAACTCAATTTCTCTTCTGTCACAAGCCACCAAGAAGAAATCTAGGGAGAACAATATTCTTATTCTTCCTTCTTCTTTCTTCACCGCAAGGAACTACCTGTTGCACTTTCCTTCCTCTATCCCGAAGAAACCCAAAGAAGAAACACCGTGACTTTCCGTAACCACCAGATATGAAGGAAAGCCTCTCCTTTTATCACGAAGAGAAAGAAGCGAAAGGATGTTTTGCTTCGCGAAATAGAGTAGGCGGGAGCGATTCTGGCGAAGAGATGCGACTCTTTGTGATCGAGAGCAGGATCGGGCGTCGATTTGCGAAAGGAGGCTGGAGTGGGAGCGAGCGCGGCAGGCGGGAGCGTCGGTTTGTGGGAGATCGCAATTCCCGATCAGGGAGAGGTCTCCAGCGCCTAACAGTACCGAACTTCTCCCTCGATAAAGGACAATAACACACTTATTAGTAAGGGTAATGACATCTTAGCTACTAGCTCATTGTATTTGATATAAATGAACCCATTTTTATATTAGGGAATGCAAGTGCCCAAGTTCTTAAGGTAATGAGCCAACCCATCATAATAAATATACTGTCATATCAAATCAAGAGCATAACAAGAATTTGTTAAGGCTTATTTGAAAGGAATTTTTTTTATACATTCCAACTTCAAAATACATAGCCACTAATTTATCAATATAATAATTATGGACCAAAATTCTCATGGTCTCTGATTTTTTCCTCAGTCTCTTTCGGCGTGACTTTTCAAACATCAACTCCTCAGTAACCACTTTGCCTTTTCCTCTAGGCAGAAGGTTGGTTTAGGCTCGGACTTAGAGAACTTACAGGTCCCCTAAAATCTTCAAGCAAATGCTTCCTTCTTGATGGACACTACTCTCAAGGGGGGTATCAAAGAGGGCATCACCAACCTCCTTTTCATCCTCATTATCTATGAGGATCAACTTACCACTTATACCTGCAATCTTTGACTCGATGTCACCCTTTCGATGAAGCTCAACCATTTGAGACTTCATCTCCTCCCTCATTAACATGAGAAGTTGTGTGTTTTACCATAGAGGAAAAAACATCATTAAAAAAAATACAAGCAGGCAGACGAAATTATCACAAAACATGCATGGACTCTCCATGCATGGAGTTTCTTAGATAACTAGTGATGATGAAATACTTGACGTCAAATTTCAGACCCTTTATGCAGTGATAATTATTTTCTTGAAATTTAAATAAGCTCAAAACATCAAGAATTACTCTGTCCACACAGGGATGGGGCAATGTGGGGGCATTCCACCTCCCTCTTTGCAGACAAAGAAAAAAGTCTTTCTCCACTTTCAAATCTTACATTCAAGTTCGATGAAGTTTACTAGGGTGGAGGTGAAGATTGACATCACATCAGTGTATACCTTCGAACTCATAAGAATTTTGAATAAATCTATAAGCCAACATAAACTATGGTCCCTTAAAACTATAATAGGGGCATCAACACTACTATAGAATTGGGGTAGATTTAGGCTAGCAACAACCCATAAAAATTCAAAACTTCCTCCAACTCTTCACAGTGAGGTAATCAAATGCCTGATCAAAATTGATCATAAAATAATATACTACATATTCTACATGAGTGTTGAGTGCCTCATTATCTTGAATCGCTTGAATAATGATTGATTTATCAAATATACACTTCATTGACAGGCTCTCCAAAAAAGAGGCCTTTAGCTCTGATCCAACAAGAAATCAATGAGATAAGAACAACCCTACACTTTCTTTCATCATGGTAATCCTCTGGGAGTTAGAGCTTGATCCTTCCGTGGAAGCTATGGTCATGAAGGAGATCAAATAGATGGAATAAAAAAGAAAAAATCATCAAAAGAACGAAACCTTGAATAAGAATGTCTAAGAAAAAAAAAAAACTGTGCATGGAATTCAAATCACAATTCTTCTAAATAAGACCTCTAGAGGGAGGTTGTCGGAAGAAAGAAGAAGGGCAGGGTCTACGGGTTGAGGTTCCAAGTGTCAGTCTATGATGCGTGTCCAACCTCTAGCACATCCAATGCATCTACTTCCACTTTATAGGAGGAGGAGATGCATCACCAGGTTGCCACTGAGGTTGTTGCCCAGTTAGCCACCCTGATATCAGAGATGAGGACAAAGATCAAAGTGACACTGCTTTCGGAACTGCAGAAAGGGAAGGAGCCAGTGCAGGAAGAGGGTGGGGATAATGATAATGAGGAAATGACACAGGATGATGAGGAGGATGAGTAGGGGTTTATTTTCTTATTTGGTTGGGTATTGAACAATTTATTATTAGTGAACATTAGTTTTATTGTGCAATTGTACATTTTGCTTGTTTTAATTTAATTAATTTTCTTTTATTTATGTTTATAATTTATGTGTTAAATATTTTTGTTAATGTGTTGTGCTGTATTTTGATTGATCTATTACGATCGCAGGTGTGCAGATTGGAGTATTGAAAAATGCTTTATAATTTTTCTGATGGTACATGTTTTCGTGGTTTTATAATACTTTATCGAACAAACGACGGTTTTTCAACATTTTATTGAACAAGCGATGTCTGGGCAAAGTGCTGCACTTTTGCTAGGGACAGAGTCGACAGTAAATTCCCACGTTAACTGACGGTTTAGCAATAGTATATTGATATAACCACGATACTTTTCCGATGAAACTGCAACAATATTCCTACGAACATATTCATCAGTTATATAATCGTCGGACAAGCTACAATTAAATATGACATGCTTATGGATCTATAGCGACAATTTACTAACGAAACCATGATACTTTTTCGATGAAACGACAATACATCGGTTATATAATCGATGGTCAAGCTACGGTCAAGTATGACATGCTTTTAGATCTGTAGCGACGGTTATGGTGCGTCGGCTAACCCTCGGTTAATGTAAACCGTTGTTAAATCTGTCGATAATTGAAATACCTACAAACATTTTTGCTATGTCAACCTTATCATAGCTAAACCGTCGATAAATATATTACCTACGATTTATCTGTTATTATCGACAATATTTGACCGTCTGTAATAAATTAACTTCTTATAGTATTTCCTTCTAAGAAAATATCTACAATTGTGCTTTAATTTGGAAGAAACTAGTCTTTTTATTTGTAAGGCTGGTGATAATGTCATTAATTTCAAAAGGCAGGCAATGAAAGAGGGAATATTCGATGACCCCTTTTGTTATTATATGTTGATTTGGGAGTTAATATAGCTTAGAGTCATCCGACCAGATGTCACATTCATCATTCGAGTAAGTGAGCCAATCACGAAAAACAAAAAAGGGAAGCATTTTAAGGACCATCCCTTATCTTCAAACACGCCAAGAAAACTTCTGGAAGTGGGATGAAAATAATTGTGCAATAATAAAGCACTTTATGTTGAACCCCTGCAATACTGATAATGCTAACCAAGTACATTATATCTTTCTAGATGTAAATTTGGTCGCTTGAAAATAGCAAAAATCTTGCAGTTGGAGCTAAAGCTAATCTCAGAACTCTAACATAGTAATTATGATTAGAGAGTAAATAAGTCAAACTTGATGAAGTTAGAGAGTAAATAAGTCAAACTTGATGCTCGTATTCGACTTATTTATATATATTTTTTATTCAAAATCGACTTGTGTTCAAACTAGTTAGTGAACGATCGAATCATGTTCGATTTTAAAAAAATATTTGTGTTCGTTTTAAGCTTAAGTTTGAGTAGAATTGGCTTGTTTAAATTAATTTTAAAAAATAGATTTAAGTGCTAGATTCAAACCCACATCATTCCTATAAATAAAAGACACATAACCACATGACCACACGAGTTATGATGATTTTAATGTCTCTCTCTCTATGTNACCCCGGCTCGGGACTCCTCCGTTCACAACAAACACCATATAATACCCCGGCGGCGCCACCGCCGCCGATGCCGGCGCCGCCGCCACTACCGCATAACTCGATTTCCAATTCGAGGTTCCCGTCGCCATCTCGCTCCCCAATATCAGAAGCCTCTGATTCATAGAAAACGAATGCGTCGAAAACCCCGGCATCACCATCGTCACTCTCACATCTTCCCTCCTCAACACGCTCACATTAAACCCCAAAACAAATTCTTTCGCATAAATCAGCTCCAACGACTTCGAACCATCAGTTACGATTTCCGGCCGCAATCCGCCAAATTCCACGCCCNATTCATAGAAAACGAATGCGTCGAAAACCCCGGCATCACCATCGTCACTCTCACATCTTCCCTCCTCAACACACTCACATTAAAGCCCAAAACAAATTCTTTCGCATAACTCAGCTCCAACGACTTCGAACCATCAGTTACGATTTCCGGACGCAATCCGCCAACTTCCATGCCGAGATATTCGGGCGAGAACGCCTCGAGGCTGAGCTCCGTCGGGTACTGAACGCCGGAGAAATTATAGTAAATGTGCGGGTTACTTCCGCCAACGAGCACGCGCCCATCTCGCAGAAGCACGGCGGTGGAGTGGTACAGTCTAGGTATGCTCGACGAGCTCTGCACCACAAATCTCGACTCTTTCGGCAGGTACACAACCGGGCTGAGAACCGGCGATCGGCCCAGCTCCCACCCCGCCGTCCCCGCCTCTGCTCCATTTATAATAAGCACATCAGCGCCCGTTGGAAGCAGAACCATATCCCCCATCACCCTCCCCACCGGCATTGTCTCCATTTGCCACGTCGGCGAGGAGTCCGTGATTTTGATTCGTCCGCACGTGCTCAACGCTTTCACAAAAGTCGCATTTTTGGAGGCCAGGGTGTAAGATGCTTTCGGTGCGNATTGTCTCCATTTGCCACGTCGGCGAGGAGTCCGTGATTTTGATTCGTCCGCACGTGCTCAACGCTTTCACATAAGTCGCATTTTTGGAGGCCAGGGTGTAAGATCCTTTCGGTGCACCGCCGCAAACGAGAACCTCTGCCTCGACTCCCGACGGGCTTAACGGAAGCAGTACCGAAGAACCGCTGCTGGGGTAATTTCTGGGATCACTTCCCGGCAACGTAGGGTACGTTCTCACGACCCTGTCATTCCTATAATCAAAGAGGATCGCGCGGTTATTGGCGAAGATAAATAAGTTTCCGTCCACGTTGAGGTGTACGAAAGGGTAAAGGTTGTTCTCCTCTGCATCCTTGGTTTGCGACAGAAATGGGAGAATATAAACGCCAGCGTTTGAATCCTTGGGGTAAAATTCGTAGCTGAACTGCCTCCGGCCGCCGACGATTATCGCGCTGCCATCTGGGAGAACCGCATTGGTTGCGTACCAGCGGCGAACCGCGAGGCCGATGGGGTTCTCCGACCAATCGCAGTCGGCGCTGGGATTGTGGCAGGCCGGGAGAATGCGTACGGCCCGCTCGCCGTCGTTAAAGCCGCCGGTTTGGATGAGGCTTCCGTGGGGGGAAACGGTGGCGGAGGAGCACCAGGTGTCAGTGTGGATGGTGAGAGGTCGGAAGGAGTTGGTGGTGATGTCGTACTCGACGGAGTGAGCGGTGCAGTCGTGTTGCAGAGCTTGGTCATTGCGGTCTTCGCGGCAGTTGCCGGCGAGGAGGGAGAGGTTGGAGGGTCCGAAGTCGGTGCGGTCGAAGACGATGATGCGGTCGTTGTGGAGGAGTTGCATGTGCATGGCTGAGATGCCGATGTTTGGTTGAAGAAGAGACCAGCTGCCGTATGGGGCGGCGGCAATGAGTTGGAGGTGAGAGATGAGGAAGATGAGAACGGCGGGAGTGGATGCCGGAATCATTTTGCCGGTACTGGTCTTGGGAGAAGCTTGTTCTTAAATACTCTATTATGTAAACACTTTATTTTAGGTCCGATTGTACCTAAAAATAATTCCATACAGACAACCGTATATTTCGGAGACCTCATTTTTTATTTTTTTTATAAAAATAATGAACTGTAGAGTTCAAACCGTGCATGCATTTTTACACATTTTGTCCTTATTACCATTCTATAAATTTCGTTCAAAAACTACAATTTGAATAAAAGATTTTGTGACATAGGTTGCAGCATGAGAAACCATGTGATTCAGAACTTCATAATCTGGGAAAAATATTACATTAGGACTTCAAATATAGAACTACATTCGGATTGTAATAGTTAAGAATATTCCGTCGTATTAGAAGAATATTTTATCTGTGTTATTTATAAAAAATGATATGTTATTCAATTATTTTTGTGGTGTTATTGGAATATTCTCACGCGTTATTTGATTTATGACTGTGTTATTCGACATATTCTTCGTATTATTTCAAATTTCACTAGCTTATTAGAATAACGTAGTCCCAAATCAAGTAACGTGGGGCAATATTTCAATAACACCGCAAAATAATCAAATAGCATCATATAATACTCGAATAACACTTCATTTTTTACAAATAACACAGTTGAAATATTTATATAATACTGCAGAATATTCCTAATTATTGTAATTCGAACGTAACTCTACGTTCGGAGTCCTGACATAATATTTTTCCCATAATTTGAAAATGGTGAATATTGCTGTTCGGATAAGCTCTTTCTTCTTAAATTTGTCAACCAAATGAGCTGGTGGTGGTCTCTTGACGTTCTCCGCCATTAAAAGGAGACGAACCATGCTTCTCAAAAAAGAGCGATTATTACATCAGAACATCAGATGTAAATTTGTGTCCGGAGTCCGGTGAACACTTGCCACTTGGTAAGTGGGCTTCACTGTAATACATTGGTTAAATTTTTTAGATGAGTGGGGCCTACATGTCATGTGTCACACATGTACTGGATTCTGAATGCATGTAATAATTTGTGTTCTATAAAAAACTAAAAGATTTTTAAAAAGAATCAGGTGCGTTGTGAATGTAAAAAATCATGTGTTTAATGAGAAAAATTCATTAAATTGAGATTAACGATTGCATACAATACAATAAGAAAATAAAAGAGATAGAAAATTATTATATTAAAAATATTCATATTTTTAATTATTTTTATTTACAATTAAGATTACATTTTCTGCAAGATTCCTTTTCTCGAAGGGAAATCTTAAAATAAATTATGTTTTAATTACAATGGATACTTCTTAATTTACCGATATATATTTTACATCGAGATACGTGCTCTTCATTCTTACTCGTCCAGCGAGCACAATTAGTGCATCTTGGGGCGTCCCATTAAGGCAAGAAATTAGGTCAATATTCAAGTCAAATTTGAATTAGTACACTTCTGGTAACGTCCGCACCTAATTTTTCCGATGGTTTTATAATAGTTGACCAAATTTTATGCTAAATGTTTTTACGTCAATAATACCTCTACTTTCAAAATCTAAAGCTTATATATATATAATAGTAAGATTTCGGATAGGGAAAAGTTTTCGTACGCAAATTAAAATAAGGAATTTGACTCTATATTTATGGCTCATAATGCATACAGTTGGGAAATCATCTCTTCTTTTATCTTCTAGAAGATTACATCTAAAAGCTAATTTTGAATAAAATCATCTCCCATAAAAAAAAAAATTTCGTTTTTATAGAAATTTTTTTTGTTGAAATTTTTTCTCTTTAAAATTTTATTTGAACCATCTCAAAAGAAAATTTTAGTTTAAATCTAACTCAATCATTTATTTTAACTTGGTTTTAGCTCTTATTTGAACTGTATTGAGACTTTATTTGGATTGCAATTCGAACTTATAAGTTAAGAAAAATGAGACCAAATAAAAATATGTATGATTCGACTTACAAACTCATGGTGAGAAATTATACCGTCAACCACTAGTCAAATTTATAGCTTGTCATAATTGTTGAGATTCATTTGAACTCTCATTGTTTAAATCATTGCAATTAGTTTGAACTCTTACAATTTGTTCGAATTTGTGTTATTTCATTGCTCGTGTAGAAACTGTTTTTTTTTTCACATGCTACCAATCCTGTAAAATCTACCACCTAACAAGCTTTGGCACAAACTCCTCTTCTCTTTCACACATTGCCAATGATACTGATTTTTAGTCCAAACNATATATATATATATATATATATATATATATATATATGTATAATAATAATAATAATAATAATAATAAATTCATTTTCTTATTTCAAGCTATTGTTGGTGTTCGACTCATTTATAATTCGAACTTAAGAAGTTTATCTGTATTTGACTCACTTAATGCATGATTTGAACATGATCTGCTTAACGAGTCTATCACAAGCTCTTCACGAACAAAGATCTTTTTTAACAGTCCAAGCTATGTGCCATTTTAGTCAGAAAATAATATAGATAAAAACTCTTTTAATTTTTTTTAATGTCAATTAATATATAATATTGAATTGTAATAATGATATCCCATTTATATTATCAGTTCATATATGCATATATGTATTAAATATATTGTGATAGAGTGCCACTCAATTTAAAAAGCCATGNTATTACCATTCTATAAATTTCGTTCAAAAACTACAATTTGAATAAAAGATTTTGTGACATAGGTTGCAGCATAAGAAGCCATGTGATTCAGAACCTCATAGTCTGGGAAAAATATTACATTAGGACTCCAAACATAGAGCTACATTCGGATTGTAATAGTTGAGAATATTCCGTCGTATTATAAGAATATTTTATCTGTATTATTTATAAAAAATGATGTGTTATTCAATTATTTTTGTAGTGTTATTGGAATATTCTCACACGTTACTTGATTTATGACTGTGTTATTCGACATATTCTTCGTATTATTTCAAATTTCACCAGCTTATTAGAATAACATAGTCCCAAATCAAGTAAAGCGGGGGAATATTTCAATAATACCGCAAAATAATCAAATAATATCATATAATACTTGATTAACATTTCATTTTTTACAAATAACGCAGATGAAATATTTCTACAATACTGCGGGATATTCCTAACTATTGTAATTCGAACGTAACTCTACGTTCGGAGTCCTGACATAATATTTTTCCCATAATCTGAAAATAGTGAATATTACTGTTCGGATAAGCTCTTTCTTCTTAAATTTGTCAGCCAAATGAGCTGATGGTGGTCTCTTGACGTTCTCCGCCATTAAAAGAAGACGAACCATGCTTCTCAAAAAAGAGCGATTATTACATCAGCACATCAGATGTAAATTTGTGTCCGGAGTCCAGTGAACACTTGCCACTTGGTAAGTGGGCCTCACTGTAATACATTGGTTAGATTTTTTAGATGAGTGAGGCCTACATGTCATGTGTCACACATGCACTGGATTCTGGATGCATGTAATAATTTGTGTTTTAAAAAAACCTAAAAGATTTTAAAAAAGAATCAGGTGCGGTGTGAATGTAAAAAATCATGTGTTTTAATGAGAAAAATTAATAAAATTAAGATTAACGATTGCATACAATAAGNATATATATAATAATAATAATAATAATAATAACAATAATAATAATAATAAATTCATTTTCTTATTTCAAGCTATTGTTGGTTTTTGGCTCATTTATAATTTGAACTTAAGAAGTTTCTCTATATTCGACTCACTTAAAGCATGATTTGAACATGATCTACTTAACGAGTCTATCACGAGCTCTTCACGAACAAAGATCTTTTTTAACAGTCCAAGCTATGTGCGATTTTAGTCAGGAAATAACATAGATAAAAACTCTTTTAATTTTTTTTCATGTCAATTAATATATAATATTGAATTGTAATAATGATATCCCATTTATATTATCAATTCATATATGTATATATGTATTAAATATATTGTGATAGAGTGCCACTCAATTTAAAAAGCTATCCTATTCAAAAATACAAGTACTTATATCTCTTATTCTAAATAAATGATGAATACATTTAACAAATGCCGATATATATAATTATTATTATCCTTAGTATTAATGCGTTTGAAAACATAAAAAAAATTATTAGTAATGGATAATATAAAGAAATGTATATATAGTTAGAGGGGCATACATAGTTATTTCCTTGTTGTTATGTGAGTTGTTTAGATGTTCGAAGCAATTTACACCATTGTTTATATGCCACATTTCACGGCATAATATTTTCCGACCATGCACACCTTCAAATTAAAGAAAATTAATAAGAAATTCAATCAAAATAACAAAATAATGAAATTCTCCTACCAATTCAGTTATTAGAATAATGAGTCTGCCAACCAACTCATTTACTACTCTCCTCAAATTAAAAAAAAATGGTTAAATTTATATCACTGAGAAAAGAGTGAAAAATACCACCCATTATTATAAAAACCAAATAATAATAATAATAACAACACCCTCTGCAGACCAATATTTGCAACCACATCAAAAGCCATCCACACATTGGTTCACGTGCTGAATAGCCAATCCGCATTTTACTGAATGTGGGCCCACACACCCCGGCTCGGGACTCCTCCGTTCACAACAAACACCATATAATACCCCGGCGGCGCCACCGCCGCCGATGCCGGCGCCGCCGCCACTACCGCATAACTCGATTTCCAATTCGAGGTTCCCGTCGCCATCTCGCTCCCCAATATCAGAAGCCTCTGATTCATAGAAAACGAATGCGTCGAAAACCCCGGCATCACCATCGTCACTCTCACATCTTCCCTCCTCAACACACTCACATTAAAGCCCAAAACAAATTCTTTCGCATAACTCAGCTCCAACGACTTCGAACCATCAGTTACGATTTCCGGACGAAATCCGCCAACTTCCATGCCGAGATATTCGGGCGAGAACGCCTCGAGGCTGAGCTCCGTCGGGTACTGAACGCCGGAGAAATTATAGTAAATGTGCGGGTTGCTTCCGCCAACGAGCACGCGCCCATCTCGCAGAAGCACGGCGGTGGAGTGGTACAGTCTAGGTATGCTCGACGAGCTCTGCACCACAAATCTCGACTCTTTCGGCAGGTACACAACCGGGCTGAGAACCGGCGATCGGCCCAGCTCCCACCCCGCCGTCCCCGCCTCTGCTCCATTTATAATAAGCACATCAGCGCCCGTTGGAAGCAGAACCATATCCCCCATCACCCTCCCCACCGGCATTGTCTCCATTTGCCACGTCGGCGAGGAGTCCGTGATTTTGATTCGTCCGCACGTGCTCAACGCTTTCACAAAAGTCGCATTTTTGGAGGCCAGGGTGTAAGAT
>JXCR01064199.1:0-11670 GCA_002079205.1 Phalaenopsis hybrid cultivar | reverse complement strand
TATTTGGGATCTCACTATAATTTTAGTTAAATGAAACATTAGTTAGAGTTTGACAAGATTTTATTGCTTCATTATACATATTAATATCAAAAACATATATTATATAGATCGAGACAAAAAAGTTAATCAAAAGATAATTGATTTATTTCATTAATATCTAATTATGTAGAATTTAGTATACAATACATATCATCATGTATAACAAATCCAACGAGTAGGAATTAGAAAGAAAAAAAAATATATCAAAAATATTAATATAGACCCTACCTAAACTCAAAGCATATTGAATGCCTCTACTTTATCTTTGAAAACTACTTATCTAACATTTATTTTATTATTAAACATTTTTATAAAGTTAAACTATATGTTGGCAAATTCTTTGAGAATATATTTTAGTTGGGCATCTCGTCTTTCTTAAATCTTTTATCCTTATTACTAATCAACTTGATATCAAGATTCTTCTTGCCCTTTGGATTACTCAAATCCTTTTCATTCCACATCATTGTTATCTTGTTGAGTTCTCTAAAATTCATCTCCATGTTACTTGGGAAGNTTCTCCCTATTATTATAAACTTTTTCATTCCTTTTATGAGAAGGAGAATGGTTATAACCTCATTATAAAGCCTAACATCTAGTGAATTAATTACTTCATGACCTCCCAAGGTCTAAAGGATATATAAAAAAGAGAAATGTTAACCTAAATATTAGTCTAACCCTTTTTTTCTTAACCTATATAGTATAGGGCCCCAATAATCTAGCCCTTAAAATTTTTTCTTACTGCTTGGGAACATATAATGTCCCAAGGCTTCTTCATTATAATGAAAGTTCTCTTTATTGAGTAGGAAGACCATGGAACACCTTGAAGTGAGAGGCTTTGTTAGCTTATACATCTGTAATACTAATTGTTGGGATTAAAAAAAGTGTTTAGCCTTATTTGTTTGGAATCTATTTCTTGTTCTCTACCAAGTAAATGAGGAGGAAAGTTTTAAACATATAATTCCAAACCTACATAGGGAGAAACTTCATTATAAATATTTTTCATATATGATAGTCTATCATCATCATTATACGACAACTAGTACACTAATATCAACAAGTTGAAGTCATTGCCAATATTTAGGTCATGAAAGATAAGACCATGTGTTATCCTTCATCCATACAACTTGAGTATGGGAATAGAATTGAAAAGTACTTATGTCAAGCTAAACTATTATAACAATTCAACTAGAGCTAAACATTAGTTAATGAAAGAAGATTTTATCTCTTTATTCCTTACTTTATAATTATTTTTGACCCTCAGGAACCTAGAGTGGAGGCATATTCCCACTTGAGGGTAGTAAGCAATTTTTATCTTTGTTATATCTAATACCCCATATAAGTTTAAGCTACCTAATAATGATAGGAGCCTTCTTCATCTATACTTGAACCACACTTTACTTCTTATAGTGGCCCCACCTACTAGCTCAAGGAGAGGGAGTTCCATACAACTTCTTCCTTTGGAGACTCATTGTGATGACTCCAACTTTGTGCGCTTCTTCTTCCTCCCACCCTTAAAAAGGATAAAAGGAATGGCAAATTTAAGCAGACACCCATATGCATTAACTACTCTCAAGTGTTAAAAGAGGAAGCCCATCAGTTAATACGAACCAACAAAGCTAGATCTTAAAGTGATTATGAGGCATTTCAATATCAATGGAATAAATCCCAACATGCTCTATTAAAGGGATGTTTTGCATGGTAGCCATCATTTGTTGTATAACATCCATTTTTTTCATCATTTTCTCCATCTAGGTGACCAAATGATGAATGCAGACATAATGTCCTTGAATTATGTTAAGAAATATTGAGACTGACCTAACAGGTATCGTTGTTGATATTATCTTATTGCTTCTCGCTAGTTGGATAACTTGAGTTATGGGGCACATTGTCATGAGTTTCTACCATAAATACAAAAACATTCCTCTAAAGAGTACTTCCTATTGATTAAATCATTTTTAATGATATAAATACTAATAAAAGAGAATTTGAAAGTTTTTAGTGAGTATGAGGTCAACACTTATTTGGCATAGTCTTAATGCAAGACTTTGACGCAAAATGATAGATTTTACAAAGACAAGTATGAATATCTCAAGTGGATTGAGTCACCTAAATCTAAGGTATGCCATTGCACGGGCAACCAATGTTAGCACTATAGCTCACGTTCCTAGTGGTTATTATAAGGTGTTGGTTAATGAGATTGTTTATTATTAGCATAGCGGTATAATATACCGAGTAGTATGTTAAGCTACTAAACAATTATATAAAAACCTTAACAAAGTAAGATTATTTATATTAAAATCATGAATTATCAACTATCACCGAATGCTACAAATAACTGACATCGGATAACCCTTAATACTGTTTCGAGAATTTGCGAACATTGGCTCTTTGTTATTTTATAGTTTAGACATTGAACGACTCTACGCTGCCAATAAGTAAATGTAAATCATCAGCTAAGCCCGGAGAAGACACCCAGAGCACAACCCGAGTTTGAAACCGTCCGTTCTTCTTGGCAAGTGGCAAATAACCGATGGTCAAATATTATGGTCAACTCCATCCGTGCACGTAGCTATTATGTGTAGTTAAATAACCATGGTTAATCGTGGCCATCATGTACGCTAAAATCGGCGAGGAAGAGGGACGACAGAAGCTAACGGAGGCGGAGAAGAAAACAGGACGGGCAGGATAATTCTACGCCACGCCCTCAAATCCGTCTTGGTTCATCTCTTGAGGAACTTCCTCTTTTATCTGCCTGCATAATAATCGAACCCTATTTTCTGTAGCTGTCGCCCGCCCTGTTAGGATCATAATCCCTCTTCCTCTCCCTCTTCCTCTTCCTGGGGAAGCTTTATTTTTTATTTGGAATAGCCGATTACAGGCATTGCAGGCTCCGCATCGCTGGCGATATTCTGTGCTGCGCAGCTATGAGCAGAATAACTCTCAACAATCTGTAGCATGGGATTGAAATCTTCTGGCGGGATTGCAACCCTGCGTCCAACCGGAGCTGCGACTGGCGATTGTGCCGGACTTGGGGATTGATACGATCAGGAAAAGGTCGTGGTATTGATATTCGATCCTATTATTTGGTGCCGATCGGATGGTGGGGATGCACTGATTGGCCGGTGCGGAGCCATGGAGGAGGATGTGGGAAGCAAGGAGGATGGATCTGCTGGCGGGCAAGCGGGAGGAGCGTATATTTCTGCTTCTTCTTCTGCTTGGACGCCGCTCATAGGTGCTTTCAGCTCTTATGATGTCTCCGGTATTAACTCCTCGTCTTCTCTCAAGTCAGACAGTATTGGGGCTATCGTCAGGAGGCCTGTAAGTTGTTACCCATATCAGCAGCTTTAACTTTTTCCCATGTGCTTTGCCTGTTATTGCTGTTATTTCAATGGAAAAGAGAAAAAAGGAGAGGTTTTGCTGATTGCTGATTGCTGCATAATAATTTTTGTTCTTGACTTGACAAATTTCCATGGCACATATTGCAGCTTGAGATTCATGCGATGTTGATTAAAAATTGGATCCTAGTCCGCATGCGGGAAAGTGCTACACTTGCTTTCCTCTCTTTAATGACTGCCGTGAGCCCTCACTATAGGATGAAACATTGCCATTGAAATTAGGAAAATAATAAAACCATCAAGGTAGTGCCAGATAGAAATATTATAGAGAATTGTGTTTCAGAGGAAGGGAGAAAGAAAATGGATAGAATTATAAAACCAATGATAATTTATGCTTTAGGAAAGTATAACATTAGATTTTTTTTAACATATCATGTGTGTATCAGTAGTTTGAATCTCTTGAGGAGTCTTTTTTGTTAATAAGAAGAAGAAAGTTGCAAGCCCGACATTTCAGATATAGACAGGCCTTTTATGAAGCGTTCAATTCCTTGCCTAGCTTAGAGAAATGACGTAGAAAGAGAAATATATATTTTTTTTAATTCAGAAGATTTATCTTATGACTGCAAGTATTACTATTATCTTACTCCAGAACTGACATGATATCACATTAATATATTAATTATGTTATAGAGTGTGGAACTAAAGAAGACCAAAGCGAAGCTTTACACACTAGCGATCAAAATAATTTTACATCCAAAAGCTAAAACTTATGGGTGAGGTTCACATCAACCATTGTTTCTACACTAACATAATTGTCTAATGTAAGACTAAAGCCAAAACTCTCACGTGACTTAACAAAACTTTTCCTCACATGAGATCTCTCCATATTGTCTTACATGGAAGCTTCTAAATGGGATGAGTGTCATGTATTAAGAGCCATTCAACTAGGTCGAGAGATGTCATGGGAATTACCGATAGTTGAACTTTGGTTAATTATGATTTAGGGCAATTTGACTCTTAAAAGTTGCAAACTACATGAGCTATTTATTCCTAGTCGAATTATAATCTCTTTAAGATGGCCCCCAAAAGGGAAAAATTCGATTAGACACATTACTCTATTAACCCATTTTCAATTCATAAGATTTATCTTTGGGCAAAGATTAATTATTAATATCTCTATGCAGACAAAATTTTCAACCATTCATAATTTGAAACCTTTTTGCTTCTTAATAAATTATGTATTGACTAATTCAAACTTGAGTTCCAAAGTAATAGATTGGATTATATGGTGAAGGTAGTATAAATAACTAAGATTTTTTTTTTAATTTATGATTGTGCATGCACCTCGACTAATATTTAACAAAAGATTCATAGAACACACCCAAAATAGTTGTGATAAGTTTGATGATGGTTAAGCTAGCATATTAGATGATGAAATACTTAAAGCTTGAGTTAGCTTTTAAATGTAGAAAAAAAACCTTTGTAATGAATCGCCAGTTCTTTTTATCGTCCTAGATTAATTTTTTGCATAACTTTATATTAATATATGTAAATGGTAATAATTTATGAAAATTATTCAGAAATTTGACATCTTTTAGAATTTGTTTTATTGTATCTATTTTCAATGACTATGGTTTACGATTGAGTTAAAATAGTTATCATCACCATCATTAGCGTTATCCCTAGTATTTGCGATAAACTTAATAAGNTTTATGAAAATTATTCAGAAATTTGACATCTTTTAGAATTTGTTTTATTGTATCTATTTTCAATGACTATGGGTTACGATTGAGTTAAAATAGTTATCATCACCATCATTAGCGTTATCCCTAATATTTGCGATAAACTAATTAATTCATTTGCTCCTATTGAGTGCTGCATGAGACACTAAACTTATTCTTTGCAATGTTTTTTAAACAATTCTCATCCAAATTACCAAAGGCCAAATTAAATTGCTCCTAATTCTTCAATAATAATTTTATTTACCAATGCCATTGATTACTTTTGCCACTCATTGTACATATCTAAATTGTGTAGCTCCATCTTTTCACTACCTCAACTTACTAATTGTTATTCCAATTGTTCTTCTAAAACAATCAATCTTTAGTTCATTCATCTTAGTTTTAGCTACACATCCATCTGTTTTTTTTTATCACTCAACTTAATGATTGACGATTTTTGTTTACTTACTAAATCTTGAATCCATACAACATAAATACTGTAATCGCAAGTTTATATAGATTTTATTTAAATTGCTATAAATTTTTCTTAACACATAATACTGCTGAAGCATTTTTCAAATTTAACCGTCTAGCTTAAACTCTAAAAATTATATTCTCATTTATACCTCTATTTTATATATGATAGATTCAATTTTTTGTAAACCTTTCACACAGACACATATACACACACACCACTATTTTATTTTCTACTAAAATTGAGTGATAAATTTTAATGTCACGACCGCTAAAACTATCTCTTAGATTTATTTTTACTCTTTATTCTAAAGAAGTATCGGTTTTTAGACTTTTCATTATGGAACATACAATGTACCTCATTTTGATTATTTTTATGAGCATCTTCATAATCAGTACAAGGCTCAATGATATTTTTTATGCAATCCTTACTAAAGCTCATTTTTTACTTCACAATTACTTCTAGCTCTAGTTAATGCTCTATCATATATATTTTTAATATCTATAACGAAATTGCGACACATTGTTTATTTGTGCACATCATATTAATTTTAATGATATTCAATTATATGCATTCTCATGATCAATGAACACCATATGATTGAGTCAAAATCACCTACATATATATAAATTATGTTAATCGTGTCATATACATAATTTACTATTATTCTTTTATGAGAGTCCATAAGAGTGATTAATTTCACATATTTTTGAAGTTAAAGGGTGGTGTAAATTAATGGCATTTAAGAAGCATAATATTATTTCAAATGTCATGTTATTTTGGGAAGTTTTTTCATTTGAAAATAAGAACAAAGAAACTACGTATAAAAACAAACAATATTCTGTAACATTTCAATTTTGGTATGCTATTAGTATTTAATTGAAATTGTTAGTTATTATATGTTTGAATTGAGCCTCAATGGAAAATGACTTTATATTGTTACAATATCAATATCAAGCATCTCTGTGCATGCACATGTATTCTCTGCCAGACGCTTTGTCCTCTAATAGATTTATTGGAATTTGTTTAAAGCTGGTGGTAGTAGCGTGAGATTTATTGTAAACAATGCCTTTTTTTAATGCTACTCTTTCAATAGCCGCAACATTTATTTGACATTTTTCTTCACAAAAATCTATTCTGAGAAGTTCTAAAGGATTTTATGCTCTTTCTACTTTCATTATGTTGGAACTTTATCGTATGCTTTTTTTGCTAATAATATCCTTCTTGTGGATAATACTAGAGAAAGAGCTCAGGAAGAACTTGAATTATGGAGGTATACGTTGGAGCCTAAATGCCTTTGTTTTTGTAGAACTAAAACTGAATACATAGAATGTAATTTTAGTACTAGTAGCTCTAGTGACATAGTTGTAATTATGGGTGATCAAATTTTTAATAAGTGTGAACGCTTTAGATATATTGGGTATATTGTTCAAAGTGATGGTTTTTAAGAGGACAAAGCGTTATGGGCACTTCTAATACTCCATTACCACATAAATTGTAGAATCCAAAGCTTGCAATATCCATAAATTCTTTGATGTGGTGACTAATAAAATTTTTGAAGAAAATCATATTACATATATTACCAATATATTCTTTAAAATATCTAAATTGAAGCTTTTTTTCTCTAAAATATAAGGAAGGTAGTGAGCTTGGGATAGGAAGAGAGAGTGGGTTAAGAGGAATAGAGATAGTGAGAAAAAGGAGAGAAGAGAGAGTATTAGAAGTGCCCTGGAAGGCATTATTAACAGTTTTCCATATCAATTAAATGACCATGAATCCAAAAGCTATCTTTCTCATGATGTTGATACCTTGCTTATCATTCACATAAGTTATAAGTTCATCTACCTTGATAATTATTAGCGATCTTCCAAAACATGTTATTTATGGATATTGCAAGCTTTGGATTCTAATAAAATTTCCTCCTGTCATAGTGACTAACTTGTTAAAGCGAGGCATGTGACTAACATTTACTTCTTTAATTAACCCTTTGATGATAAAAGTTTCATTGTTTGACGTTTTTATTGTTTACTATTTTGTAGGCCATTTGCTTGTTTCAGTTTACTAATATTCACTTTTGAATTTCATTGCTGTCCATATTGTTTAGCAAGTAACGCTTAGGTTGTGTGGTCAAGTTTGTATTACAATAATAATCCCTATGTTATAATTTTGAATGCATTTTGATGTCCTTAGTCATTTGAATATATTTCTTTGCAAGGCCTAATCAATGATTTTGTCTCTGCAGCTGGTGGCAAGACTAACCAAAGAGATAGTGGAAACTTTCCAAATATGTAACCCAGATTTTAGATTTTCAGAAATATTGAACCCCAAGCGCTTCCTTACCAATCCATCAACGGGGGTATTGAATGATGGTTTTGATAATGAGGACAATGATCTAATTTTGTACGTGAACTCTATTTTGATCAATACTGGGTCAAAACAAAGGTTTGTATCATTTGAATACTGAAATAGTATAATTTTATACTAGTTAATGATTAATCTATCCAATATGCCTCATAGTAAACTTATTCTTTCCAATGTAATTTTATACTAGTCCTCTTTTTCCAGGATGTTTCCATTTTCAAAAAATTCAACTGATTTTTAGTTTAAATAGAGTATAAAACATATAGCACATGTAGTGCAAAATATGAATAATTGAAATACTGAAGTTGGAAACCATTAGTGATTAATTAATTATGTATGATTCTTGGCAGAATATATTCTCTTGTAGAAGGAAACAAAGTGTTATAGCAGATATTTTATACGTAAAAAAGGCACACCCAGTGTACAAAGGCTTTTTGCCTATGCTTGGTATGGGTGAGATTGTTGTACACAATCTTGTATTACTAAGAAATTATATGTGATTTGCACTATGACTGGAGGCCACCTAATCAATTGCTTTATAAATGCCTTGTTTTATTGCAAATAATAATAATAAAATGTTGCTAGCTTTATAATGCTTTGTTTTATGAAAATCCTGCTCTGTTGCAGACCGGGAAACCGTTGCTTTTCTGTGTTTATCAAGGGATCAATGACTATAATCAGTAATAAGTGTAAACATGATTGATTCGGGATAAGTGAGTTTATTGAACGAGACAAAACATTCTTTTTTCAATTCCATAGGTGGTATGCCTCATCATCAATAGACAGAATATACTCTCCCAAATGCTTCTAACTTTTGCTCTTAGATTTTCTATTGGTCAAGTATTTAAATGTATGAGAAGTTCTTTTATGGGATAATAAACAATTTTTTGGTAAACAATCTATGGTTTAATTTTTTCGTAGTTTCCCTTTTGAAAAAAATATAGTACCATCCACAGAGAGTTTTTAATGAAAATGGGATTCCACAATGGATAAACATTTACTCGTGTTTATACGGGTCTCAGTGTACTTGTTGATCATATTTGTGCTTGGTTGCATGCATCTTTGATGTTGCCTGACTAGAAATTTTTGCTCACAGGCATTTTAAACCTCAACCTATGATGTTTATCACAAAGGTAAAGGTGAGGACAAAGTAATCAAAAGAGTAGAACTGATTAAAACATCTGGAATTGTAGATATTATACTAAGCTTTTCAGTTTCATAACGGTTAGTCTTAATACTGTCGTTTTTTGTAGCGCATAACCTGTGTTATACACACACACACACACACACACACACACACACACACACACACACACACACACTCACATGTTTTCCTATATATTTTTTATTCCTAATAATTGTTTTTCAATCAACATGCCTTACATTGTAGCTGTACTTAATCGCTTTTAATAAATTACAAAATATAATTATATCAATTCTCCATGGCATAAGCTTTCTGTTCCCTAATTTTATGCCTGCTCTAATTAGATTTTTACTAATAAGATTCATAGAGTTGCTATAAATTGATTGTTTGAATCTTGATGGAGAATTCTCTTTTCTTTCATACGAAAATTTAATTTTTGAGAACTCTGGATTACAATAGTGGATTAATTATGCCTGACAAGCTTTTCACTGGCATGTGATGGATAATCTTCAAAAGAATAATGATGCAGGTACATTGTCAAAGATCTTCTTGGTCAGGGTACATTTGGACAAGTTGCGAGGTGTTGGGTTTCTGAAACTGATAATTATGTTGCTGTTAAGATTATTAAAAATCAGCCTGCTTATTATCGGCAGGCGCTTGTTGAGGTTTCCATTTTGTCAAGGGTGAGGAAAAATGGGGCAGAGTAATGAAATTGTACAGTTTGTCTGTAAAAGACTGCCCTTTTGACTTTGGACCTCCTTTATCTATTTTGCAGCTGAATGAGAAATTTAATGCTGATGAGCGTCGTCACATTGTTCGCATCCTTGATTATTTTGTTTATCAACATCATCTGTGCATATCTTTTGAGTTGCTTGGTGCAAACCTGTGAGTTTGTTATCCTTGAATGTCAATTCTTTCATTCATTTTTTCATGAAGCGCTTATTTCATCTTTCAACTGCCTTACAGGTATGAATTAATAAAAATAAACCAATTTAGAGGATTTTCACTGAACATTGTCCGTCGGTTTTCAATGCAGGTAATGTTTCATTTGATTTTTTTCACATTTTATGATTTTTATGTTTTTAATGTTCTTGCATCTGATTTGATCTTCCCTATATTCTCCATTCTATTATTTCAATAGATACTGCATGCATTGGTGGTGATAAAGGATGCTGGCATTATACATTGTGATCTGAAGCCAGAAAATATACTGATAACCTCAAGGTTGGCTTTTTTATACTAATATGCTTGAAGATCTTATGATTTTTCTTATTAGTTCAACCTTAAGTTTAGGACATTCATCTTGGCAGTGCTGGGCCAGATATAAAAGTAATTGATTTTGGGTCTGCTTGCTTTGAAGGCCGAACTGTTTACTCATATATTCAGGTTCTCATTTTTATTTCATTGACAATAGCTGTTACTTTTCAGGGTATTTGTATGCTGTGCTTTGTGTTTAAATCACTTTGTTCACAAGTTTAATACATTTGTTGCAGAGCCGTTACTACAGATCCCCTGAAGTTCTTCTTGGCTATCCGTATCCTCTTTTGATGTTGCATCTGCTGATGATATTAAAAGATTTACTCTTTCATTTTTTGTGTTAACTTTGGGTCAAAGTTCAGGACGTGTACTTAATCTTTGTCACGCTTCTGGCTCAGTCAATATTTATATAATTGTGCATGCTCATCTTGTCTTATTGGCAATGATGATTTACTTTCCTTTTTTGTTGTTCGTTATTGTTTAGTTGCATGGTCATTGGAATCATGCTCCAATGCTTATTTGGCTCCTACTTTTGTGCTTAACTTTTCCACAGATATACAGCTGCAATTGATATGTGGTCATTTGGATGTATTGTGGCTGAATTATTCTTGGGGTTGCCTTTATTTGCTGGAGCATCGGAGTTTGATCTCCTTCAGCGGATGATAGAGATTCTTGGGTATGCCAATCTTTTTTAATTTGTTCCTTAATTATGCAGATTTCCAAGCACAGCATCATTTTATTATTTCTATATATATTTTTTTACATTATCTAAATTTATGAGATATCTTTTTTGGTGTACTTGGGGAAATTGAAGAATGGTGATGATTCAAGTTATTTGGTGTGAATTAGTTCATACTTGTTTTCAATTCATGCTAGAAACTTTAAAAAATATGAGTGCATTTTCACATCATCTTATGCATATAAAGGAGCAAGAATCATAAAGATCACAATTAAATGCGTCAGGTTTAAGATAAATGAAGTAGTGTTTATATTTTTAACTAATACTTTTATTTGAAAGTGAGATTTAGAAGATTTGGTATATCAATGAGATATTCACATTGACAAGCTTCTTAAATTATTTATTTATCATGAAAAAAAACTTCTTGTGCTGACTTGGGTAAGCTCATAAAATTTGGAGTACCTATAAAAATTCCTCCAATTTTATCTTTACTAAAAGTTATTCTCCTTTTTAAAATACATGAATCAACCTATTTTACGTTCACCAGTTTTTGTTCTTAATAATATATATCTTAAATATACATTGAAAAAGCTTTAATTTTTTTTAATTCCCTCAAAATCATAAATTAATAAAATTCTCAATTTCTCTCTTCTCTTTAA
>JXCR01064197.1:6446-21336 GCA_002079205.1 Phalaenopsis hybrid cultivar | reverse complement strand
ATATATATATATATATATATATATATATATTAAAAGAGTAACTCATGGCTCCTTATGCTTTAATAAATAAAAAAGGGGGTGCAAAATATGGGAGGGGTAGTGGATCCCCAACTAAAACAAAATAAAATATATCATGATCCTACGGGTTCCACTATTCACATTACAACACCACACAAAAAAGCAAAAAAATATATGTAAACCCTAAAAAAGTATACAAAAAAGAAATGTATAACTAAAAATTACATGTAAACCAAAACTCGTGGCAGCTATAGTAGAGAAGAGAAAAATCAAAGTTAAGAGTTCAATGTTCATTGGGATCAGCAACAAACTCAGACCCATCCTGTGTTGGGAAAAAAATAAAGGCAATGAATATAAGTGTGCATAATTATCTTGTGACCACAAAGTATAGTTTCCCAAACTCCAGAGAAACCCTGAAACTATAATGGAAAATGCATCCAAATACATAAAGCCCAGTGTGTCATCAAGCAAAATCGTATAATGTCAGCTCTATGAAGGGAAAAAAGCCAGCCAATACAAATCGTATAATGGAAAATGCATCCAAATACATAAAGCCCAGTGTGTCATCAAGCAAAATCGTATAATGTCAGCTCTATGAAGGGAAAAAAGCTAGCCAACTAATTACATATCAGTGTCTAGCCAAAAAAGCTGTCCATTCACCAACCAAACTAAAAAAAGTAAAATAAGAATAGACCCCCATAGCAGCAACAAAGAAGTGCAATTAAAATATAGAAAACAGCTACACCACCTAACTCCTGGACCACTAAAAAATCCTAGGCAGTTAAAACCAAATTCAACACAATGTCCAGGAACCATAACCTAGACCAAATCAACCCTCCAGCAAGCTTCCAAAATGCCATTAAAAAGTCAGAAAGATTGAAACTATTAGAGCTATAAATGACTGCAGCAAAGCAATTAACCAGACCAAAAGTGCAAACCAAGCAAACCAACATAAACTGCCTAAGCCATTAGTTATAGCCACCATCCTTCCATAATTCAAAACAACAAAATCTTCCATAGTAATCCCGAAACAAAAAACAAAAATCCAAAAATATAGGAAGCAAAAGTAAAGGATGGTTAAGGGTTTCCTGTAGAGCACCCCAATAATCCTTGACCAATGGGACCAACAACAATAACCAGTCCACACAACCTGGTTATAATTACATCNATTAGTTATAGCCACCATCCTTCCATAATTCAAAACAACAAAATCTTCCATAGTAATCCCGAAACAAAAAACCAAAATCTAAAAATATAGGAAGCAAAAGTAAATGATGGTTAAGGGTTTCCTGTAGAGCACCCCAATAATCCTTGACCAATGGAACCAACAACAATAACCAGTTCACACAACCTGGTTGTAATTACATTCCAGTAAATCCAATAAACAAAGAAGTATGCCTTCCAATATAACCAAAGATAGTCTCATGTTACTTGAATAGAAGCCAATATAAAGAGGTAGCAGATTAAAATCGAACATAAGGGGCTTCCAAGTCACTTTTAATGAGTTTATGCAGCATAGGGGGAGGAGAATTCCCAACCGTAGCACATTGCACCCTCTATTTAACCAGCCAATCGGCAGATTGGTTCCCCTCTCTATAAGTGAATGAATATATATATTGAGGTGTTGTCCCTCTATAATATGCCAAATTCTTCTCAACCAAGGTATGACGTACCATGGTGGTTTGAGCTTAGCTAAGAGAATGTTAAACAATGTTTCAAAATCTGTTTCCAGAACAATGCAATTTAAATTGAGAGATGCAATAGTTTGAAGTGCAGCAAGCACAACAATAGTCTCAGCTAGGTTGTGTGTATATATGTATGTATATGTATACATGTATATCTAGATGTATATGCATACATGTATATCTAGATGTATATGCATACATGTATATCTAGATGTATATATATATATATATATATATATCTCTCTGAACTAATGGAATGCCTTTTTAAGATATTTTCATGTAGCTTATAAAAAACAAACTTATGGGGATATACTGATGTTTTATTTTTCTTAAATTTTTTATGCATTTTGTCTTTCATGGCGTGAATTGTTGTAGTAATTTATCTTATTAATACTTTATCATTTTCTCTCATAATTTCTATTCTAGTTGAAAATAAATTTTTAAGTCATATTCACTTTGTTATTTTGGTGTTTCAACGTGTCCATGTTGCATGGATTTTTTTTGCACATTATCATAATTTATTTTTAAGTTAATTATTCCTAAACGTTTTTTGCATTAACAAGTAGACATTTTTAAAATTTTTTGATAAGAAGAAAAAGTTAGCAATGAAAAAAAAAATTCGTTTTAGTATTTTTAATTATAACTTAAGAGCTATAAAAGAATCTTTAGATGACTAAACTGATTTAAAGATTATTTTTCATAAATATGATCATTATAGTTAAAGATATAGTCTTAGAAGTTCATTAGTTTTGGACTCCTTGTAGCTTATCGATTGGGCTCATGTAAGAGTGTGTGATCACAAAATTATTAGAGTACTAAGTAAATGTGTCTTTCCATAGAGACTACACGATAAATATTAAAGTTGTTTTTATTAATTTTTATTTGGATTATCATAACGTGGATATATGAAAAATGTTATTTAAGAGTCAATTAAATATGGCCATACAAAATCAGATTTAATTCGAATGTTCTTTGAAAATCTCAAATTGTTGGGAGAGTGGAAAGTAGGAGCTCTAGATGGAAGGCACTTTATTATTAAGTTTATGAGAGAAAAGGACTATGCTAGAATGTANTATCCGTAATATCTCATCCTTTTATAAAAGCTCATTGTTGAGGAGATATAAAGTGTGAGAGATGAGGCTGCAGCTATTAAAAATAATCTTATTTAGCACCTTTGAGATGACAGTGGTGAGAGAGATAGGGTGAAAGTTATCCCAAGTAATTTTGACATTTCCTTTAGGAATAAGAACAATTAAAGCAGAGCTGNTATCCGTAATATCTCATCCTTTTATAAAAGCTCATTGTTGAGGAGATATAAAGTGTGAGAGATGAGGCTGCAACTATTAACAATAATCTTATTTAGCACCTTTGAGATGACAGTGATGAGAGAGATAGGGTGAAAGTTATCCCAAGTAATTTTGACATTTCTTTTAGGAATAAGAACAATTAAAGCAGAGCTAAAATATTTACTAGGATCTTTCCCCATAAATAAACTTTGTATATAATTAACAACCTCCTTCTTTATGATGTCCCAACATGTAACATAAAAGGAAGAGGAAAAGCCATTGGGTCCAAGGGACTTGTTGGAGCTTATGGACTTGAAAGTAGAAAGAATTTCATATTCATCTGGAACATGGCTAAAGAAAATTATTTCAACGTAACCCTAGAATTATAATTAGAGGAAGCATAGCTTAAATGCTGGATTTTGGAAATCAAGAAGTAATTAAGAAAAGCCGAGTTAGCCAAGAAATGATTAAACCTTTGTTGAAGGAAAACTCTCCTCCAAGTGAAAGGAGCTCTAGAAAAGCCAAGATTAAACAGACCCGCTTCTGCAATAGAATTACAAAAGTGATTAAGATTAGAAATATCACATTTGCCACCACCATTTTTTTAGAAGACTTCATAATCATGTTAAAAGCCCCTCCAAAAAACAAGTCTTTAAAGATAGAACCACCCAAAATTTCAAGTTTCCTCCAAAGTAAGTATTTATCACNATTAGAGGAAGCATAGCTTAAATGCTGGATTTTGGAAATCAAGAAGTAATTAAGAAAAGCCGAGTTAGCCAATAAATGATTAAACCTTTGTTGAAGGAAAACTCTCCTCCAAGTGAAAGGAGCTCTAGAAAAGCTAAGATCAAACAGACCCGCTCCTGCAATAGAATTACAAAAGTGATTAAGATTAGAAATATCACATCTGCCACCACCTTTTTCTTAGAAGACTTCATAATCATGTTAAAAGCCCCTCCAAAAAACAAGTCTTCAAAGATAGAACCACCCAAAATTTCAAGTTTCCTCCAAAGTAAGTATTTATCAGGCAAAAGAGAGATGACATATACAAAAGGGCCCCACCCATGAAATTGCTCCATCTGAAAATGTGTTAAAACAAATTGCTCCTCATCTTCAATTATAGATAAAGTGATCTTGAGCTTTCAAAAAACCAAAATCTTGTTATTCCTGTTGCAGTGAGATTGAAAGCCTTTAAATTTATGGAAGATCTTGTGTCTATTGACATTAACAAGAGGCTCCAAAATAGAAAAAATAAGAATTTTATGAACCCTACAAAGATATTTAAGTCTATTAAGGGAGGAAATGTCGTCCACTCCCCTAATAATCTAGACAATAATGTCAAATATTATGTCTTAAGCCAGCCCTCCTAGAACACCTAGAAGGGTTGCCTAATTGTTCTCCATCTGAATAATATATATCTTCCTAAATAATATTTCCAGCATTTAAACTTGAAAATTCATTATTCCTTTTTGTTTTCTTTTTANAAATGTCGTCCACTCCCCTAATAATCTAGACAATAATGTCAAATATTATGTCTTAAGCCAGCCCTCCTAGAAGACCTAGAAGGGTTGCGTAATTGTTCTCCATCTGAATAATATATACCTTCCTAAATAATATTGCCAGCATTTAAATTTGAGAGTTCATTATTCCTTTTTGCTTTCTTTTTTGCATGCTTTTGTACCTACCACTCACCCTCCAAAGAGTTTTGGGCATTTTGATGAAGGTCATGTGAGATTTCCACAGATAATGGTGGAAGTGAAACTTGTTCATTGTGCTGCCCCTGAGCATCTTGAGAGGGTCATGTGAGATTTTCACGGATAATGGTGGAAGCAAAACTTGTTCATTGTGTTGCCCCTGGGCATCTTGAAGAGGGTCATGTGAGATTTTCATGGATAATGGCGGAAGAGAAACTTGTTCATTGTGTTGCCCCTGGGCATCTTGAAGAGGGTCATGTAAGATTTCCACGGATATGGGTGGAAGCGAAACTTGTTCATTTTTTTGCCCCTGATTTTTAGCTATGTTATCCCTATTGAGTTTAGCAATAGAGTATGTAATAGAAAAACTACTATTAACAGTTAAATCAGGTGGAACAGATTCAGAAGTATTAGCATTGTCCTCCTTCTCATTAAGTTGAAATTGCATTTACAAATCATTATTAGTAAACAGAACCTCCATAGTTGGTTCAAAATTTTGCAAAAGCTAATCATCTTCCTTGTCTTGCTCATTAATAACTAGGGAATTAGGTGGTTCGGTATGGAAGCTAGGAGGAGGTGGCTTAGTGGCAAAGGATGCTTTAATTTAAGGGTTTAGATGATAACAATGAGAGATATGATGTCCAAACATAGAATAGGGGGTGTAATATGAGGAATGCCTCTCTATTTCAACCTGTTGCCAATATCCCTGATGCTGAGATCCAATCCATATCTCATCACAAAAGGGCTGAGTGATATCCCTTTCCACTAAAACACGCACTTCAGAGGGTCTAATAACATTGAAAGTAGCACTATCCATTTTTAATGGTTTCCTGTATGCAGCAGCAAGAGAAAACATAACTTCGTGATTAAATAAATGTAATTTGAGCCTAAGAAAATGAATCCAAATAGGCAATTCAGCTTTAGGATCAAAGTTAACGGACCAGTTAAGGAATTTCATAATACAATTTTCTATTTTCAGTGACCTTTTCACAAACAACATTGTGTAGTCCTCATCATTAGCTAATTGAATCAAAATATTTCTACCATCCAACGCACCAACTTTTCTCCAACCCTATAACTTAAGAAAAACAAACTTTTTTCTGATAAGCTCTAATTTTGGAAAACCATAGAAAAACTTTCCTACCAAAGCCAAATGGCAGAAGGAGGCCAAAATATTCGATTTAACTTCAGAGATAAACATTGCCAATTTTCCATTTTTTTTCAAGTTTCTTAACAAACGAATACTCTCCACAAACATTTAGAGAGTCATGAAAACCTTGTGGGGACATGTAAGAAATAGAAGAGCCAGAAGATGCACCAACTCCCTCTAAAACTGTGCCAACAAAGGAAAGAGAGGTAGGCGACATAGCGAAAAATAGAGTGCGTTAAAGAAAATTTGAGAATATGAGAGATCTCACCAGCCATTGAAGAGAAGAGGGAGCTCAAAATCACCTGAAATGCCAGAGCCCAAACAAACCCTAGATGCCACCATCATGAGTTTATGATATGATATTANTGATCTCAGAGATTTTGAATATGTTACTATTCCAAATACTAAGCTCACATATACTCCAAATTCAGTGTTTTATAAAAGGATAACGAGACTTTGGTTGCTCTTAACTCCATTAATGCCAATAAAGTAGTTGGACTAGATGGTTACACTTCAACATTCTACATTCATTCTTAGGATATCATTAAAAGCAATCTAATTTCAGCTATTCAAAGTTTTTTATAGGCTCCTTTACATGTAAGTTTTTTAGGTGTACTTAAATTGTGTTGATCTCTATAGATAATTTCACATAAATGGGACAATTTTAGGCTCATTAGCCTCAACTTTTGTCAAAGTAAAATCATTAGTAAAAGTCTTCAATCCATCCTCAATTCCTTAATTTGTCCTCAACAAATAATTATTAGTGCAGGGAGGAATATTACTATGAATTTTTTAATAGCTCAGGATTTACTGAAGAGCTTGATAGTCAATGCAAAGGTGACAATGGTATTCTTAAGCTGGATTCAAGTAATGCTTATGATAGTCTTAATTGGAATTACATTATTACTGTCCTAAAGGCTAAAGGTTCCACTGTTGACCTTCATAATCTCATTACGATATTTCTTAAAATTAATTACTACTTTATTCTCATCAATATAAAAAATCATGATCATTTTCCTTGTTCCTCATATTTCTTTCAAGATCCAATACTCTTCTAGTGTTTTCTCAATTTTCATATTAATATCATCCTTAAATTTTATAAGAAATGGATCTTTATAAAATACTTTAAGGTCTCCCAAATTTGGATCAGATTCCTCTAGATAATTCAAATTGTGGATCAAATTCTTCTAAGTTACCCTTTTGTTCAGGGTTGTCTTTCAATTTTACCACTTGGTACTGAGTAAATGGTATAGGTGGTCTTTCTATATTTATCTTAGTTGATGAAATAAGTTATTCTAATTCCTTAAGAAATTTTTCCATTGACACTCCAGCTCACTCTCCATTTGAATAACAACCTCTTCTAATAAATACTTCTCTTCATCATGGGGGTTGAAGTTAAAATTATAAGAGAAGGAAAGTTCATTTTTACAATAGCCTTGATTATTCCAACTACATGTCCCATTAAATTGATTATCTTCCCAAAATTTGTCTTCTCCTCCAAAGTTGTTATTACAGTTCAAATTCAAATGATTTTCCTAACCTTGGTTGTAATAATTGGAATAAGAATTATTTATCTCATGGCCAGTTTCAATCCATTGTCCAAATGAATTTTTCTCAATAATTGGGGTTCCTTGTGGAAATCTTTCTATATATTGATCTAACTTCCTCTCAATGTTTGGAACATGAGAAATTAATATTGTAAGAATATCTTCTTGAAAATTTTCCACTCTCTTAGGATTTACTCTTTCAATACTACTAGCATTATAATCCAAATCTGAATATTCATTATATCGTTGATCCGCCATTTCTACATTAATTCATGGAGTCTTTTCAAATCTCTCCCAAAAGTTCTCTCCAAATTTATCTTGCTAAATTCAAGGTCTGCACCTTCTGAACTATGCATATAAATCTAAAGACTTAACCAATAGGATAGATATAAAAAATATTTTTGGTATTTTAAATTTTCTTTAAGATAAACACACAATAATTAACACACTATATAATAATACTATAAGTTTCAAATCGAATTCGTACATATTTAAATAAAATTCTCCTAAAGTTCTCACCGAAGCCTCCCTGGTAATGCCACCAAAAACTTGATGCGCACCTAGTGTGTGTTGTTTTTCTGTGTGTTTTATGTGAATTTAAATCCCAAGTAATAGTGCCAAAAACTTGACTCGTCCCGAAATTACATAGTAATTTCACTTTCAAAAATATGACAAAAAACTTTACCTAATTTATATTAAGTAGTTAATGTGAAAAATCAAAATGTTATAAAATATATTAAATAATTCACACACTAGTTGTTCTAAGCAAGTACACGTATTGCTTCAAGTAGTATAGGGCTTTCTTTCAAAACCCCAGTATCAACCCCACAGAGTAGCACGGTAAAAATTCTCTTAGGCTAATTTTAGTCTACTACTATCAAGTCTTAATTTGGAAGATGGAAATTCTTATGAGTATGACATAAATCACAATATTCAAACTATAAAAATTAAAGTAAGAAAGACAAGTTAAAATGAGTTTAATGAATGCTAACAGAAATGTAACTGAAAGAACTAAGTTTACTAAACTAATTTCTAAAATTCAAAGTTAAATTTACTAAGACTAAACAAAGTTTTGTGATGAAGAGTTCAAATTTAAGAAAGCATCCTTCTCATTTACAATGAGTATATGGATTGTGATGAAATTAAAATCATTTGATAATATAAAAAATTGTTTTGTGCCAAATAGGAGCGATCCTATTCTTTACCCTCTTCCAAGTAAAAGAAGATTAACAAATCTAGAGTTTGGTCCCTAATTCTGTGGTTAGGTTGGGAGGATACTAGCTGCCATTCCAGAGCTCCCATTACTCCCTCACCTTAGGGATAACAATCTCACATTAATTTACAATCAACTGGACCAAATTAGGGATTTTAATATGTCAGCTTAAAATTTCCAATTCTGCATCTAAAAAAAGTATATTTCTCTATTTATTTGTACTCAACCCCATGGATGACATCTTCTCCCATGGAATCAAATGTGACTCTCACCAAGTTGTAGAAATCATAGCCCATTTGGAACATATGTTTCTCTAAACATTTTAACATTTCAATTGGCCAAATAAAAAATTAAATGAAGATCAGAGTTTGAATCATCACAAATTATTGACATTTAAAACCATATAAAACAAAATTAATTCAACTCAAAACCAAATCTCATTGTAGATNATTTCAATTGGCCAAATAAAAAATTAAATGAAGATCAGAGTTTGAATCATCACAAATTATTGACATTTAAAATCATATAAAACAAAATCAATTCAACTCAAAACCAAATCTCATTGTAGAGAGAAGGATAAAGAACACTATATTTATGAGAAGGATACGACAAAACACGGATTTCATATATAAAAACAAGTTTATAAAATAAAGATAGAAAAGAACACAATTTATCTCACACTCCTTCCCAAGCAAATCGCTAGAAGTTCCCTTTAAGCACTTCTTCTCTTTACNTATTTATGAGAAGGATACGACAAAACACGGATTTCATATATAAAAACAAGTTTATAAAATAAAGATAGAAAAAAACACAACTTATCTCACACTCCTTCCCAAGCAAATCTTTATAAGTTCCCTTTAAGCACTTCCTCTCTTTATAATTAAACTCAATTCTCTCCTATAAATGTAATGAAGAAGATATCTCTCACCTTCCCTTTCCTCTTAAAACCCTAGAAAAAAAATCCTCTCTTCTACAAACTCTTCCTCTCACTCTCATGTCGCACACCCACACACACACACACACCACACACACTCCACACACATTGCCCTAGACTTCCCTCTCTTTTATTACAGGTTGCCTCCCTTCAAGAAGTATTCAAAATTCCACCAAAAAATTTCTCCAAAAAGTTAATTCTTTTGAATTTTGAAGACATGTAAATTGATCCAAGAGACATTTCCCTTCATAAAAGAACTTTCTAAAGTATCTAGATGCATTTAATCACTCCAAGGGGTGTTTAGAACAAGTGTCCCATTAAAAATTCTTATAAAATTCATGTTGAACCGTTTTAATCAACATAAAGCCATATTTGGCACATCATGTGCTAGCTCTCCAGATTTTGGCGCATTTGGCCCCAGTTTGGCACATCATGGGCCACTCTGCAGCAGCTCCACCATTTTGCTTCGTTTGGCTTTGTTTCAGCTCCGTTTCGCCCCATTTTAGTTACGTTTCACTCCTATCAGATATTCCTACAAAATAAATATTAAAAAAACCTTTCTTTAATGTGTAATTTTGTTCAAAAAACTTTGATAAATGTAAACTAGATTAAGCATAGAAAGACCTATCGAAATGTGCTAAGTCAGAATTTTCTTTCTTGCTCTTTTGTACTCCAAATTGCACCATTTTTGCTTCATTTTCTCCAAAAGTTTATTTCTTGGACCTAAAACAAAAAATATGCAAAATAACTTCCTTTAAAGTGTAATATCATTAAAAATCATTAAAATTGAGCATAAAAAATATATAAAAAAGTAGGTAATTTTTAGGCGTGTCACATACCTACATTGGACTTAGATCATCTTAAACTTTAGCTCTTACCTACATTGGACTTAAACCATCTTAAATTTTAGTTCTACCTATATTGAACCTAATTCATCTTAAGCCTTAAGTCTTGCCAACATTGGACTTAAACCATCTTAAACTTTAGGTTATACCTAAATTGAACCTAAACGAGATCAAACTTTAGGTCCTTGCTACATTGGACTTAAACCATCTTAAATTTTAGGTTCTATCTACATTGAACCTAAATCATCTTCATACCTTAGGTTCTATCTAAATTGAATCTATTCAACATCAATCTTTAGGTTTTACCAACATTAAACCTAAATTTTAGGTCTAACCTACTAGATCTTAATCAGACTTTCTTTTAGGTCTAACCGACATCGAACCTAAAAAAAAAAAAAAACATCATTAATTAAAATGAATGATTTATTTCTTGAAATTTAGGCCCGATGTTGGTTCTAACCTCTAGCACTTAGTAGGTGGAGCCAATAACGGGGAAGCTCAAGAGGAGTCCCCATATGACTGTTTGGCCTTAGGGATAGCCTTGGGTGGTCTGGTCTTGGTCAGTCTTGCACACACACTTCACCTACACTCACAACCTCAACCCTTAACCCAAGCATGCTTAGCTTAATCCCTTACTCTTTTGGAAACTCATGTGGATAGTCCCCTAAACCATTAGCCCTAAGCTAGGGTGTGGCTAAAACCAACAGATGGATGATCTATAGTGGGAGCTAACATGGTTTCGTGACTCAAATAAGGGTAATTTAATGATTAGCATCCTCAATTGATCTAATCCCACCTAAATATACAATTTAGCCTTTTGCCCCGAACTTTCTCAAAACTACCAAATTGCCCCTGAAACCCTAAATTTTCCCAAATTACCCAAACAACTCGATTTTGTCCAAAAATCATCTCAAACTATTTTAAACCACTCAAATTGCCCAAAATATGCCAAAATTTCTAAGATACCCCTTAAATTGCAACAATTACCAAAATGCGAAGGTGGACCAAATTTTCCCAAAACCTCCAAAAATCATTTTAAACACTTTCAAAACAAATCTTGACCATCATGAAGCCCAATTTGACCAATTTTGAATTTTAAGAGAAAATTACCCCAAATCACCCCCAATATCCACCAATTTGACTTCAATCTTCCCCAATTTCAAATCCAAATCAAAATTCATCAAGCCCAATCCCATGTGAAACCAAATTGAAGCTTAATAGAACCCAGCTTCAAACCAAATTCAAGCTCACTTAAAATTCCCAATTTCGTCCATATACTGAAATTCCCCCAAATTGAACCCCATAATCAAACCAATCTCCCCAAATTTGAGTTCCGAACTCTTCATAACATTACCCTTGATCAATTTGAGCCATCAATAGGCATTAACTTATACTTAAACCTCACCCAAATCACACCCTAAACAAAATCCCTAATTTTGTCATAAAACCTAAATGTAACCAAATTGAACTTCATAACTCAACAATTTCCACTCAATTTATATCTAAAACTCTTCTTCTCTTTCCCTTTAACTAATTTGAGCCATCAATTGAACCAAATCCAAACCATAGCCCAATCCAAACCCAAGTATAGCCTAAATGCCCCAAAATTGACCATGAGCCAAATTCCACTAAATTGAACTTCGAAGACAATTCAAAATCACCCAATTCCATTTCCAAACTTCTCATGACAATCATCCACATCAATTTGATCAATCACTTGACCCAAATTTTGACTCAAGCCCAACTTAGAACCAATTCCAAACTAAAACCCCAAATTTGAACCCAAAACTCAAATTTGACCAAGCTCATTAAAATTAACCAAACTATGGTCACCACAGCCAGTATTGGAGCCATAAGGACCAAGCTAGATCCACCTAGCCCAACCTACTTGAGTCATTGACCAAGGGTCCATTAAATTATGGGATTTTCTTTTAAAAATGACTAAAACCAAAATATCATTGCCACCAAAAGTCAAACCTCAGTGCAAATAACTATTAAGCTTCCTCTGGCTTCTCTGACCACCCTCACCTCCCTTGTCCTTGCTGGTCAGCCTAGTAGCTGGAAAACATCAAAACCAAGAGCCACCCCAAACCATAAACCCAAAATTAGAACTCCTTGAGTTAGGTCACCCTAATTGGTCACTTGCACCTTTGTTCTCTCAACATAAGCAGCTGATTGCACCCACTGACCAGCCCTAGTGGCCACCCTTTCCCCCTCTATTTAAACACCACCTCCTATGCCCAAACATGCTAAGTGCAGAAAACCTTGGGGAGGCTTTGCCAAATTGCTTCCAGAGCTTCTCCAAGACCTTCTTAGCTCATTTTAGCTCTTACCTCCACTGCCTGAGCTCAATTTTGAGTCCAAAAATTAGGACCTTTTCTGTCATCCCACAGAAATCCTAAAAAATTCAAATTAAACCATGCTTAAGCTTCCTTAGACCAAACGAGGGAATTTGCCATAAAAACTCCCTTGTCCCGAGCCCTCTAACCCAACTTCCGACCAAGGCTGCACAACCTCCTGACTGAACTCATAAATAAACTATTCATCAGAGAATAACGAAAATTCAAGTATCTTTGTTGGTCTCAACTAAAGCTTCGTCAAGCATCTAATTGAGGCCTCCCCTCTCACATAAAGGTATAGCTCATTCTCCCTCAATTTGAGCTCAGTTTGGGACTTTGTGAAGAAAATTTTAATTTCATGAGCATGTGACTATATAGATAGGTTCTTTTGGACTAGATGAAGGTGTAAGAACAAACCCCATGCGATTTGGTTGAGTGTTGTGAGATATATTAAGCCTAGAGGATGGACTATTCTAAGACTAGGTCAGTTGGGGATGATGATAAAGAGCCGTTGGATCGTGCGATTACTAGATGAAGGGTTAGGATTATGTCGGATGAGAGAATGGTTCAAAAAGTGCTCGCTAACTAGGTGGCTACGTGGATGGTGGTGTCAAATGGCGGAGCAATGCGTGGTTTTTCGGAGCTCCATAGGATGACACTACTGCATGTTCAAGTAGAAAAATAAGATTTTGTTGATTTATTTAATTTAGTTAACTTAGAAAATGCATACTATTAACCTCACTTTTGTGAGGAACCTAACATGACACTCATAGACCAGACATGTCTTGAGTAACCCTCTGGCATAGGATTCTCAGATAACTCATAGGACCTAAAAGTGATCATTATGATCAATAAGACAAAGGTTCTACCAACATTGACCCATTTGAACTTATTAGGGTCCCAAGAACCCTAAAAACTAGATTAACTCCAATTATACCCCTTTTGGGTTTTAATTATGATGACACCCGAAGATGATCAGATTAGCAATGACAAACCCTGATCTAATGGTCGTCAAATTGATTATAAGGTCAATACTCACACCCAATTGACCCAATTGGTCAATTTTGGTCAAATTGGTCAACTTTGGTCAACTTCGACCAGTTGGTCAACCCAAGCACCAAAATGGTCAAATTGGACTATCTGTTCAATCTAAAAAACCCGATTGGTCAAATTGGATAATTTGGTCAACCATAGACCCTATTGACCAAATATTGATCAAAATGATCAATTTTTAACCTCATGGTCACCACATTAACCATTTGATCATCTACAAACTTAAATGATCACCATATGGTCATGACATCACCATATGGTTAGTTTGACCATCTTAGTCAATCTTGGTTAATTTTGGTCAACCTTGTTCAAACTTAAACCATATCAGTGGATCTGGAAAAAATTCAGTGATTGATCAAGGATTACTTAAATGGAATTTTGAACCAGGTGGAATCATTTGTTGGGCTGATAACATTAAAAAAAACACTTTATGGGAGGCAACCCATAGTTATTATTGTGGTTTGATTTAGTGTGCTTGAGAGTTATGATTGTTAGTGCTGCATTGTGTTTGCTTTGGGGTGAATTGATCATTTTAATTGATAATTGGTGGATGTTTGGATTGTTAGTGGTTTGATTAGATCTTTGTGTATTATGAGGGAGGTGATTTCTTAACTTTTTATTATGGCTAGACTTATATATTCTCTTATAGTAATTGGACTAATGAGTCCATTACGACTTAGGTCTCTCACAGACTTAAGTTTTATAGAAGACATTATGAATTTTAACATCAACAATTCCATCTCAATTCTGTTACTTCTTATCTCTGATTTTGTTTTCATTTGATAGAAGTAGCTAAACTATTTGATGAGTAACATGTGGATGAATTTACACTATCCTTATAACTGCTAGAGGTGCTTAATTATTGAGATAAGGTGATGTCTGAGGTTGGTGCACATGAACTAATATATCAGGGATAATCTATTCTTTGGGATTGGAATCTATAAAATCATTTATAAGTACCCAATATATCTGTGTAGTTTTTCCGTTATAAATTTGAAGTAAGTTAGTCAGATGCATTAAGTTAAAGGAAAAATTGACCTCATTTATCATGTGTGTTTGTGTTTGTGTTACAATAATATAACGATTTGAAGAACACACACACACACACACGCGCACGCGCGCGCGC
>JXCR01064195.1:0-13657 GCA_002079205.1 Phalaenopsis hybrid cultivar | reverse complement strand
GGCAAGGGCCAAATCAAACCAACTAATTGAGTTTTTTGTATTGATTTTTTAAACCCTTGCTTAAGTTCACTAAGATTCATTAAGCCCTTCCAAGGTGATGTTTATTCCTTCTTTAATTCCCTAACCATTGTTATTAACGGAATGATTAGTAGATAATCCTACTTCAAAGGGGTAGGTCTTGCTATTGCAATTTTTATTTATTTTGTTTGATTGTTATTGAATGGACTTTGGCCATTGTTGATTCTAAAGATTGATTTACTATAATTTGTAAATCGTGTTTTGGAAATATTTGAAATCCTTTAAATCCATGTTTTAGTTGGATGTAATTATCATAAGTATTGGTTTCAAACATGACAAGTACTATGAAGATTCCCTTTAAAATGAGTTAAAACAAATTTCTCACTTTCTAATTCATTTCCTTCATCTACAAGAAACCAAATAAGCCTTAAATCCATTTTTAGTTCTTCAGAGGTAGTGCTATGTCCACTCTTTATGTAAAGCATTTCTTCAGATGCCCCATTTGTTTTGATGGAAAACCGAAGAAGATAAATATTTAGTTATCCGATATGGGGCTTTCCTTGATGCCAATTTTTTTCATTTCTAAGATTGCTTAGGGTCACAATGTTTGATTTTGTGATAAGAAGCGTGTCTGGGTTGTATTTTCATTACTTAGTTATTTATTATTTTGTTCATGTTAAACTTTATGATATGAACATTGGAAAACAGTATTTTATCTTTAAATTTACCTTGGGTACATATATAATTGAGATAAACATAAGGAAGTACCTTGAGAAATCCTTTTGAAGGACTACATTATTTGATTAGCTGGCATTGAATATAAAATTTTGAAGGTTATTTTGTTTATAAAAATAAAAGTTGTGCTTTTCTTTTGCTTCAATACCATTAACTTTTATGGATAATATGTAAATGTTAGGTGATTCCCTTGTAAATGGTTAGTTGGTTTGTCAATGGAACTGTGTTTTATGCTGATGTTGTTGACGCATTTGAGATAATTCTCATGACCATTTTCATTGTTGTTTGTGAGAGAGTACAAGCCACGAGAACAATCTGCCTTATGCCAGAATCACCTTAAAAATACATCAATTTTCAAATCATTAGAAACAAATTTCTTTTCTAATTATTCAAGGTCAGAATGCAAATTGAAGTTGTTGTGAGCCGTGATCAATACTCACTCATGAGCTGACTTCTAACGGTTCACGTTAAAAATTTCAAAATATAGCTTAGTTGGAGAAGCCAATTCATGAGATAAACGTGGGTTGCAATGATGATATCTACATGTTTTAAAAAAAATAAGGATGGCTCCAGCAAATAACTCAATTGAGAGCAATAAAACAAAATAAAAATTGTTTAAGCACCTCTTGAATTTTATTGATGTGATCCAACTATTCTATACTCACCCAGCTCTATATGAGGGTTGATATACTTGATCATTTTGGACCAAAAACTGGTAATGTTTTTCTTAACAGTAACCCATGGTGTTGATTTGTTACTAGGATGAAGTCGCTGAAATCGGAATAGTTCTATCTAAGTTAGATATGCTGTTTTTTTGCTTCTCTAAAATATAAGTTCACGCATCCATATCTTTCTTTTGAGGTCTCATTCATATATTATTGTATGATTCTAATTATAAAAGAGAAAGGATAGGAAATAAATGTTTTATTTTTATTTTTATCATAATCACATTGATTTGGTTGTCTATTTCGCATTTTGTTGAATAGGAATGCTGGTCAATTTGTTGCCACTGCCTTTTACATGTCAAACTGCCTCACTATGCTTCTTTTCTTCTGTAAGTTTCTGCGACTAAGGATCTTTCTATCTATTTAAAGAATACAATATATTGAAACGGCAATATGCTTTTACCATACAAGCTGTTTGTTTTATCATACTTCACTAGTCAAACGATTTTTTTTTTCCCGTATTTAAGATTTGGAAGATTTACATACATACCACTCAATTCCTATGTATTTACATATCTAACACCTAAACTCCTATTTTTACGTATGTACCACCTTTCCTATGGATGAGAAGGTATATTTCATTTTCTTTAAAGGTAAAATGATGGTATTTTTGATGTGATATGAAAGCTTTGGGTGATATTAATGTAAAAATCAAAGTTTAGGTGTATGATATGTAAATACATATAAATTGGGTGGTTTGTATGTAAATGCCCGTTAATATTCTACCTCCTCTTACCTTCATTAAAGAACTTGTTCAACAATTAAGATCAGGTTTTTCCTTAGATTCCTACAAAATTACTGTACTTGAATTAATTATAGCATTTAGCATTTAGAGTTTTCTTTGGTCTGGCAGATTACATTTGAAAATGATAAAGTCCTGTCGCTTCTTTAACTTCAGTTTTGCACTTTGCCTTAACAGACTAATGTTTCATCTACTTCGGCAAATTTGATTCTACTTCAACTGAATCCAACATATAGAATTACAGCTCGTATCAAACTTCCTTTGAAGAAAAGATTTCTTAGTTGTAACTTTTCAATTAAAGCATACAAACCACTAGCAACTAATCAACCACAGACCACTATACAAGAAGACGAGGATAGTAATATTTGGGAAGAAAGTAAACAATCACTTTCTGCCTTGAATTTTACTGTAGAAGAAGCTGATCTGATACTCAAGAAAGCTTTTGGCTGGATTCACTCACCTTATTGGGGCGAAGAACGAAGGAAAGAAACTCCTCAGTCTGATTCAATTAAAGAGATGTTAGATTACTTGAAGAGTTTAAGCCTTTCTGATGATGATATCCATAAGATACTAAAGAAGTTTCCTGAGCTGCTGGGGTGTTGTCTTAATGAAGAATTGAAGGTCAATGTTGAGACATTGGAGAGGGAATGGGGAATCAAAGGAAAAATACTCAGAAATCTCCTTCTTCGCAATCCCAAGGTTTTAGGGTATAATGTGGACTGCAAAGGTGATTGCATGGCTAAATGTACTAGATGTTGGGTTCGATTTTAGGAAATCTATGAATGCATTGTGTGGAAGGTATTCAAATCCATACATGGAAGTGCTTAAGTTTTTTGGTTAAGAAAGCAAAATTTGTAAATTCATAATTTAAGCTCATATTATAGAAAAGTTATGTGTTATGATTTCGCTTGTCTTAGTCTACTAACTCGTAGAAGTTGAAGTTCATTTTACCTGTGAGTGAATATGGTACAGATCTAAAATTTATACTCGTCATATATATCTTGTTTAAATGTTGTTGAAGTCTTGCTTACATCTCGATGAAATCTTAATAAGTGATGCTCAGATCTTGTTGCTAGAACAGTGCATTAAATTTATTTAAAACTTGCTTAGATCTTTCCATATCTTTCCAAGGAAACATTCAGCAGTTGAGGATCTTCTAATTTCATTTAAAAAATCTGTTTATGATGAGCATTGAACCATCCTCTTATATAAAATTGTGAAAATTATTGCTATCTTGTGTTGTTATCATTTCAGCAGTTGGAAAATTAGGATGCATGGCATACGACTCCTATGTATTTGTGTATCAAACAAATAAACTACATTCTCTTTGCATACAGACCACCTTATGCATGGAAAATTGTGTTGGTAGCATTTTTGATATGTTATGAAAATTTAGGTGGGGGTAAATGTAAAAGCTAAAGTTCAGTTGTTAGATATGTAAATATATAAGAGTTGAGTGGTATGTGTATAGTTGCTCATTTAATTTTAAGCATTGTACCTCATTGCACCCGTTGTTCATTTAAAATATGCAATTTATTTTATTCACATGAAGGTTTTGGTTTCAAAATCTGAAATTACTTGTAGCTTTCTTTATGAAAATGAGAAGCTTCAATATATCCGTTTTTGTAAAATTTGAAACTTGTGTGTTTCACTCTCTAGAAAATATGAAATGCGAGATGACTTTGTAGGTGAAAATTTGAAGTATTTATAACTTTTGTTTATGCGATTCAGAGGCTTTATAAGTTGTATTTTGGGACGTGTGAAATTGTTGCGGCTTGGTTTTGTAAAATCTGAAAACCTTCGAAGTATTTGTTTTGGAAAATATGAAATCCTCATGGCTTTGGTTTATGAAAAATTTGGAAGCTTTTAAAATTTCATTTTGGGAAATATACAGTTGACTTGGCTTTTGTTTGAGAAATTTGGATACTTTCAAAACTTTATTTGGAAAATATGAAATTCTCATGTCTCTTTGAATTGCGAAGGATTGGAAACTTAAAAACTTTTATTTTGGAAGATCTGGAACTAATGCAACTTTGATTTATGGAAGGTTTGAAAACTTTCGAAGCTTTGTTTTGGGTGAATATGAAATTAATGTGACTTTGGTTTATGCAATTTGGAAACTTTATAAATTACATTTCGACAACTCTGAAATCATTGAGGCTTTGCTTATAGAATTCGAAACCATTGGAAATTGTATTTTGGAAACTTTGGAATTGTTATGGCTTTGCTTTTGCGAAATTTTGAAAACTTTATTAGCTTTGTTTTTGAAGAAGCAATAGATTTGAGTTATACTTGCTCGTTAACTATGTTGTTCTTTTAGCTACTTCTTATAGGTTATCTAAATTTTATTAGTTTTCTACATCATTATGATGTGAAGCTGCTATTAGTATTTTGTTTGAGCTTGTGTATGTTGAAGCATAAGCCTCTAAACTTTAATGTATAGATTGGATCCATGAAAGCTTGATGAAAAAAATGATAATTTTGATCGAAGAATTTTAGGGTGAGATTTAGGTGCATACCACTAAATTATTATTTAATCCCTAAAAACTTGACATATATTTTATTCTTACCTATACATGAAAATGTTGTGTTTCTGAAAAAGTTGCATTTGAGTTGCTATTTTTGATGTGCTATGAAAAGATTTGGGTGATATAATTTTGAAATAAAAGAGGAGATAAAGTATAGATGCTAATATGTGAATATATAAGTATTGAGTGGATTGTAAGTAAATTTTCTTATTATTGCTTCATTTGTAAGGTTGCTCAAGAAGTTTGTTTCCCTCCTTCTGAATGAGACACTTTGTTCGGTTAAGGTGTGCAACCGAGAAGGATTTCCTTGTTTCTTTTAACAACCTCTCATGACAATTTTTATTCTCTCATTTATGTTCTTAAGTTGGCCTATATAAAGCCACAAGTATGTTCCTACTTTTTATTTATTCACTGGATTCAGTTATATGTCATTTATTTGGCAATATGATAATGTGATTTCTTTTCCTTTATTCAATTCATTACATTTTGAGAAGTGAAAACTTAGGATATCCAAGGTAGGACATAAGTTTAGGATGGAAGACTTTGAATGTGTAATTTATGCTTACCTCATAAAGAAACCTTAGGGTAGAAGACATAAGACATTTTTAGGTTGAAACCCTATAACAAAATTCATTAACTAAAAAAATCAATTAAATAAATCACAAGCATTTGAAACTTTACTTAATTAACTCAAATCATTTAAGAAGACAGAGCATACTATAATTGGTAAACTTTCAAATAAAAATGAATTGATTCAAAAAGCAAAACAATAAATTTTAAAATATGTTATTATGAACCAAAAATTTTAAAGAATAACTTTTCAGTAAAACCTAAAATCAAATGAAATTTTTTGAAAATAATAAAATAAAATAATAAAGATGATAAAAAAATAAAAATTCAAATTAACATTCATAAATCAAAAGTAAAATTCTTGTAACTTTTTCTATACAATTTCAAATCAAACAAAATTTTCACAAAATAAACAAAAATGAATCAAATAAGTCAAGAAAAATGAAGTAAAAAATATAAAGTCTTTCTTTATAGAAATTTGAATAAAATTGAAACCAATAATTCGTCAAAAAAAACTCATAAATAGTTCAAACAAACATTAGAATGATCTGAAAATTGTGGAGGTCATTTGGAATTTAATTCTAAACAACCCTATGAAGACTGTGAGTGTTATATAAATCACTTAAACTCAACTAAAATAATTTTTATTAACAAAGTCTTAAATAAGTTTGAATTTGATTGATCCAACATTATAAATAAATAAATAAAGTAAAATTTAAATAAAATCCATTAAAAAGTCGTAAGCAACTAAAATTTTTAAGTACTTAAAATCCGGAAGATACTAAAACTTAAAGTGAACCCTTAATGAACCAACATCACATAACACAACTTTAACCCATCTACTCAGGTCTGCAAAGATTTCTTGGATGATACAACCCATGGTTGTTGGCAAGAGTCTTCTAGTCGAAGTACATTTGACTACCTTTATGGGCTAAGTAGATCAGAAAACATGACAACTCAAGACGACGAAAAGTCATAGGCATCTTCACCAGGTTGTCTTAAATAAAAATGTAATGAAATTTTCCACACTTTAAATTCATACTTTTTTTTAAACGCCATAAGACACTAACACTCTAGATGTTATAGGAGTAAATAGATTGTCATTGCTATGTTTGCTTGTTAAGCATTGGTTTGGACGGGTGGACTGCCTTTTCTATAGGTTGCTATAGTTCATATAGGTACCGTTCTGTTTTTTATAATTAAGAGATGTTGTGGTTGGTCAACCATCGACATCCAAACTATTCAAAAGAAGATGAAACACGAAGCGAATGATGAACTTCAACTAAATTATCAATGATATTTCAGATGATGTTAATCGACGAGTAAGATATAGTTTAGGGCTGGTACACTATTGCATTGTCTATATTTGTGCATTGTTGGTTGTTGTTGTGTTCGATAGGTCTGATCAAAATTCAAGGCTTTACTTTGTGTGCTTTTTGTCTGGATTTACAATAGACTCTGCATGGACTATATTTTCTACCCCAAGTAAACAATTGAAATAAACTTTTTCGAAACAAAATGAAACTCATAACCCCAAATAAAATTACATTAATACATTGCAATCACACCTAAGGTAATCATACATTCTAAAATAACAAATTGACAACTAAATGAAATAGAGTATGAACCTCTTTACGATTTAAAAATTATACAAAAAGATCACCATAGGCATGTCATTGCATATTGGTTCCATTCATTGCCTTTAAGCCCTCACTCGTTGTACATAAATTTGTGACTTGATCTGTGGGAACCATTATTTTATAGAATGAGTTCTACCTCTGCATACTGATTGACTTTTGAACAAATGTTCTATGCATTCGTCATCAAGGGCATGCATTCCTATTCATACTCTATTATTGATCACTTGACAGTAAGAATCAATCCAAATACTATGTTGTTGATTACTTGATAGTAAGAATCAATCCAGATAATAAAATTCATCTGATGGTTTATAAGCTTTAAAATCTTTAATTTGAAATAACAAAATTATACTCGCATTAGTCATGCCATTTTGCATACTATTCATATTTAGATATCTTGATTGGTATGATTAAGTTGTAAGACCTACAACTCTTAATAAATAACATCCTTCCCTATCCTATATTCATTGAGACTAGCATTCACGGTTTTAAAATGCATTTTGGTGGTTTGGATGACAATACTTTCCAGGCAATGTAAGTCAATTTTCCTGTTTAATTGTGTGTTTTCTTTCCTTAGATTAGGTTTTGTTGTTTAACTTTCTTCTATTAACATCACCTTAGTTTTAAAAATTTAAGGTTGTTCATTTAGCATGACGTAAATTCTCACATTTCCAGACTTTCTCACAATCATATATCACGAGATATAAGTTCTAAATTTCTAAAAAATTAGAGGATTGAAATATCAAATAACTTCTCCTTCAAAAAGGTAAATCCAAACGATAGAATAGTTGAGATGTCACTGAGGTTGTCTCGGTATCTTCGATATATTCTATTTTTCATTTCTTTGGGTTTCAAAAATAATTGTTATACATTGAGTCTTTCCCAATTGATTTTCTTTATAATCAATCGTGGAAACTAAACTTTGAAATTCTTGAAGACACAACTCCAATCTTACTTGAGAGTTTTTTCAAATGATTTTGGTCGCGTAAAATGTAATTAACTAAAGTGACTTTCACCTATAAGAAATTAATAACCCAGATAATTTAAATCATATCTAATCTTCAGATTAAAAAGGAGAAAGATTTGTTGTTATTTTCGCAGACCAAACAAATATCCAAAATTTCTCAATATTAAAACTGAACTCATTATTAATTAATATTCTCATCTTTCGAGATAACATATTACTTTTAATGTCATGTTTGATTATTTAAACAATTAAATAATCGAGATCTACCCGGTTTTATTTTTAAAATAATTTTTTTTTCAAACACAAAATAAACCAGAGATTGTGAATAGGAAAACCTCTAAACATTTGGGATGTGTGAGTGTGCATGTGAGAGATAGAGATAGAGAGAGAGAGAGAAGCCTAGCTAATAAATCCTCCTTAAGGCACCATTTGAGCCTTCATTTATATAAGAAGAGGGCAAAAAAAAAAAAAAAAAAAATCTTCATTCATTGTCCCAGGGAAAGCAGACCTTTTACCATATTGTCTATCTTTCGGGAAACTCCTTAGGCCTGTGCTTGCTATCATGCTCCTCTTGGTCTTTTTTTCTTTAGCTTTCAGTTCACGAGGACTCTTATTCAAGGTCTATGGTTTTCAAAATTCTAGCATGACATAAGAATTTTGTTATCCTTCATGGCACATGCGCTTCTTCATTGATGTCAGACTTAATATGTCATCACGAGCTGAGGGCTAAGCGGTGCTTTATCCCCCACACACATAGGTTCAACTAAGACACGTGGAGCCTTTTCGACCATTTGGGTCATTAAAACGATCACGCCAGTTGTCATAGCTTGACTGAACTGTTATGAGTGTGTATATAAATTGTAACCAAAATTATTATTTACACTAACATTTTGACCTCATTTCCAACACTTTCCATGGGTAACTATTGCCCCTTTCTCTATTATATCATTAAGGATTCTCACCTTTTTGGAAGGAATTAGTCTCATCATACTAGGGGCTAAGAAACTACATTAGAAAATGTTGTGTTTTTTTTGCTTTGATTATTTGTTTGGATGTAGTAAAAAATTAATATAAAATTTGAATTTTAGAAATATCTTTAAAATTCTTATATTAAGCATTTTTTTAACACTAAAAAATGAGCAAACAAATTATTATTAATTTTAATATAATTCGCATCTATTGTGTGCAGATGAATCCTAGTGCATAATTCAAGCAATGAGAATCCCCTTGCACTCAATCAACTCGGTTAAAACCCCATAATCTAGGGCAACCATAAGTAGAAGCCAACAACCGTTCGATTAAAATCAAAGCGCTACAAGCGAACATTTGCAACGAAGCCGAAAACCTACCCTTATAAGCCCTAGCGCCTTGATACCTTTCTGCCTCCAGTTTGCGTCCAGAAAGCTCAGGGTGGATACGTAGCTTAACTGCGGGAGCGAGACACCTCGTACGTTCACCTCACTTTCTTCTCTTTCAATGATCTTGGAGATGATACTTGATTGATCTGATTCGGAACCATCATTTTGGGGATTTTTTTTTTTGTTTTGTTTCCTTTTTCCTTCGTTGTAACTTTCAGTGATGATCTGATCGCATGTTTTTTTTTTCAATAAGATTTGTGTTTTTGATTGGTCTGCTAGATTGATGCCTGGTGGCTAGTTTTGTGATATGCGTTGTCATTTTATTAGATACATGCATCTCAATGTTTATGTGTTTACTTAGGCAAGCTTGCATGGTTGTGTGCTATCTTATTGATTAATTATGCTTTTGGAAAGTTTTCACAGACGCGATGAAAAGGTTCACCGTTTTAGCATTTGAAAAAGAATTTGTGGGCACACACATATAAGTTGAAGTATCTTTTAATAGACGAGTTTTTATGTGAAAAAATGGGGGAAAAAATATCAACAAATGATGATGTCTGACTATCTGAGTCATTCTTTCAATAGTAGAGAGACTGTTGGTCAAGTAGATGCACGTCAACTGTCGTTGGCTAATGAATATTGGCCACTGGTGGCATAAGTATAATTGAAATAGTTGCATTAGTGTGAGCCTGATGTTTTAAAGCTTGCTTTTCCCATATTTAAAGAAGACATTAATACAATATTGTAGAATTAAAGCATGATAAATATCTCGTGGTGTTGATTTGTTTGAGATATCTTAATTGACATAAAGAAATGACCTAGAGGTTTGTATTGTGCATTGGCTGCTAATGGATGATATTTGCATTAGATCTAGTTTAATTGTAGCACTTTGACTGGTTTTAGTCATATTACAACATGCATTTTTCCCCATAATAAGATAAAAACATTAATAAAATATGGTAGACATCAATTGAAAAACAGATTCTTTGTGGTGTAGGAGTTTTAAGGCTTATACATTATCATTAAATGATTGTGAATGATTAGCTTTGTTTTTCTATTGACAACATGAGATGCGGGTGATCAGAAAGATGTGCATGAGATATTGTTGGTTGATGGTTGTCGTTCTATAATTATCAATATTTTGTGGGCGATGATCATCTAGGAACATCGAAAGTTTGGCGATTTTGGACAATAAACTTGGTCACTCTCTTAATGTTAGAGGAGTTTGAATATCTAGGAAGGTGTGCATCAGATGTCGCTTTTTGGTACACATTGATATTGAACAACAAGGAATGTTGGGAGTTAGGTGATGTAGAGTTGTCTAACTCACTCGTAGACGTTTGTTGATGGTTGAAGTTTGGTGATAGCGACCACAAGCATCAACATTGGTTGATGATCGGTGGCTAGCAATGCTTTGGATTCCATATGTTGAAAATTTCTATCAATCAAGGTTCTCTCTTTTGATATATATTGAATTATGATCTATTGTTTGATTTTTTTAAAAGGAAAATTTTCGTTATTTCTATTAGAAATCAAGAAAATTTACCATTGATTGGATGTTTATGTACATCTTAGGGCCATATTGATTTTATAAGTAAGCTACCCTTGGCTTGGGCTCGTTAGATTTATCTTGTCTAGGTGCTGATTTTTATTCTAACAACATGAAGTTGGAAGAGATTTGGTCACTCAAATGGTCCCAAGAAGTTTTCAAGACCTCTACTTTCTAATATGTCATCATCATCATTATTATTATGGTTCTTTCCGTTTTCTCAATAATTTGGGGCTGGCTTTGTGAATCACCATTTTTTAGTCATTCTCACCAAGTGCTGTCTAAGGATTTAATTCTACTCAAAGCCTCTCCTTTCACCTTCTAATCCTCTAGCATGAATTTTATTTTCTCATTAGTAAGTGCATGTTATTCCTTTATTGTTTTTTTGTGTTCAAATAATCTTATTCTATTTTTAATTTCCTTTTTTTCAATTAATATAACTTCAGATTTAAATTTTATTTTATTGTTATTTGAAAAAGTTTGATTGTTAAAGTACAAATTTGCTTCTACAGAAATTTCATCTGAGAGTTTGAACAACTTACAAAATCTTTATCAACTAAGCTAGCTTGCACCTAGGCACCCACTACTATCCTTTTAAACTAATTATTTTTTTAATTTATCATTTGTAATTGTTTGACATATATTATTATTCTTCGATTGTTCCTCCACATTGTCTATTATGCCATTTATTGTTTTCCTCTTTACTTATTTCATGCTGAATTAACCATTTAGAGTGCTCAACATATTGTAATTTTGTTGTTGAAATATGTTCAATTTCCTATGCAAAATTTACGCCAAACAACCTTGATGTCTTGTTTTTCATAATTTTTATGAATTTTAGCAAATTATATGTCAATGCAAAATTTTTTTTCCATTGCGATTATTCTATAGCTAGTTATTTTCATGTTCAATGCTTAGAATTTCTTGGAGAAACTATATATGGATTGTACGGTTGCCTACATTAGTGGGGTATTTTAAATGGAATGAGGGAGTTTCAAAAGTTTGGCATTTGATTGGATAAAAGAAGGAATGTTGTGTAAAATTTTTGTGAAATTCAAAACGCTTTAATTCAATTTTTGCGATTTGGAAATCAATTGATTTGGCGGATTTTCAAGCACATAGTACTAGTTATCTTCACGCCCACTACTTGTCACCTAAGGGTGTACACAAGCTGAACACGAAGGTGCCGAGGCTCTGTTGGTGTTCGGTTCGTTTGTTATGATGGTTGTATGAAAACAACTCTTGTTCAAAATTAGTCTGTTTGTGTTCCGCTTAAAATTGTTCGATATTGTTTGAAAAGGCGCGTAATTGGCTTGAAACTAACTTGTTTGTTCGCTTGTTTTAAATTTGCTCGAATCAGCTCAAGCTTAAGCTCCTGAACTAGATTGAAATAAGCTGGAAATTTAAAAATATGATACTTAAATTTTTTTTAAAATATAAATTTATAACAAACAACTTTTGATAAAAATAACAAGACAACTAAATCAATAAAATTTTTATTAAGAGAAAATCACAATTACAATTTGTAATATTCATTGCACATCAAAAATTTACACAAAAAATACATAAATAAATATTAACATTGAAAATAAAATTAAATTAACAAAAGTCCTATAGATTTCTAAAAATCCCGCCTTCATAGTTGGGCAAGACGACCATACCAGGAGACATGCTCTTCGTCAAATGTAGGAATCGATAGAAATGAAATTTATGCTGCGAGTTTCAACAAGCTATTATTTGAGCCACATCATCGATTTTGAAGTCCTGTAGGCTGTAAAGGAAAAGAAATTAAATATAATCATCAACTGACTATAATATATAACCATTAAGTAAATTTATATATTAAATTCATCAAAGAAGACAGTGGTTCTATCAAATAGTAAAAGAAAGATTTACGTACATACCGCTCAATTCTTATGTATTTTATGCATCTAGAACTCTAAAAGCTAATTCCCTATTCAATTTTGTCAACAATGAAGGTTGCTGCAAGCCTGGGAAGCTATGATTCTAAAAAGAATAGAATCCTGTGTTTAGTAATATGATCTATTAGACTGAACCACGGTTAATATAGCTAATTAGTATACATATACCAGAGAGATGAGCTTCCATTTCCAGGTATGCATGTAATTCTTCCAACATTTACATACATACCACTCAATCCCTTTGCATTTACATATCTAACACCTAAACTCTGCTTTCTACATTTAGACCACACAAATCTATCATATCACATAAAAAAAATACCACCATTTTAACTTCTACAAAGTGAAATACACATCTTCATGCATAGGGAAGGTGGCATGTATGTAGAACTTGAAGTTTAGAAATTAGATATGTAAATAAATAAGAATTTGGTGGTATGTATGTAATTCTTCCAGCAATAATATGTGTAAATCTAGTATTTTCCAAGTTCCAACAACAACTGTAAGATCGAGGACAGTGCCTTCCAATAAAAATATATAGTTACAAAGACAAATAAGTGGGGAAATCAGTTGTAGTAGCATGTAGGATCAAACCAAAGCACGTGAATTATTTTAATTTTAGAATAGAAAACACATATCCACTTTAATAAAACTAAACAGCATTGCTTGAATAGAAATAATTCAACATACCTCTAACCTAATGAATGAATTCATGAAACTTTTTAATTGAATGAAATTATATTTCTTTTTATGAGGCTCAGATTTAATTAAAATATGTGAACTTGTACACTCTATTTGGTTGCATATTAAACATACCATTCCAGATATAGAAATTCATAGCTCAAATCTAAAAGTATTAAATGCTTGTCATCTAGTACTCGTGCTTTTAGCCTTTATAAGCGT
>JXCR01064177.1:98186-109185 GCA_002079205.1 Phalaenopsis hybrid cultivar | reverse complement strand
CACACACACACACACACACACACACACACACACACACACACACACACACACACACACACACACACACACACAAAGTAAATAATGAAAAGGGGAAAGCCGAGCGCTGTATGGACGCATCTGAGGCCCCATTTGGGGCGGCGCGGTGGTGGGCAGTAAAAATGTGGTGTTTGGGGCGGAGAGCAACGTGATTTGGCGTAAATACGGGCCACGGGTTCGACTGGGCGGCCCGCTTTCTCCCTGCAGCTTTTTACTCGCCTGCCCTCGTTTTGTTTTGATTCCACCCTAACCCCTTCCTATCTCCTTCGGCTCTTGCGCGAAAAAGATTCGATCTTCCCCCTCCCTCCCCTCCTTCCTCTTCTCTGAAGCATCTCATGTTTGCTCCTCTATTACTATAATATATGCAAATGCTTTAATTTTTTTTTTTTTTGTTCGGTTCGTTACTTTCCTCCTCCTTGCGAATGCGAATAGCACTTTTATTGGAATATATGTGAATGACTTGTATAGCTTGGATATAGGAATTTGATTTGAATGCTATGATTGTCTTGCCTATTAATTGAAGATGACGGAGCACGACACTAAGCACCTTAATCCATATATGAAAAGGTGGATTACACTATTTCCACCTTTTCATGCAAAGGAAAAGATGATTTAGGTGTAAAAATTAAAATTTGAGTGTGAGATAAGTAAATGCATAAGAATTGGGGGCTAAATTTCCCTTTTATTTAAGCATTGGGTGCAAGGATGAATGCATCGGGAGGGGAAATTATCAAATTTCAAGATATGCCATTTCCAACCACAAATATAATTCCGCACTTATTACATAATTGAAATTTTCAAAATGAATTAAGGGATATGTTATATATTTATTTTGTGTATTGTCAGCAAGAGGTTAAAGGGATTATTTAGGATTACATTTATTTTTTGTTTTATATTATACTTTTTATTTTTTACTTTAATTATATATATATATATATATATATAACTATTTAAAAAAAATTAGTTTTTTTTTTAAAGACTTAAGATGTATAAAATTTATTTTGAGTATTTTTAGAAACAACCAAATATGCTATAACAAATCAAAATTGGGGGTGACCAAGGGTGATATTCTTCGCTCCTAAATTTATACTACAATCATTAATATTATATAATACATTAAAAATTTTATCACATAAATTTAAATACATAATAATAGTTTAATATTAAGCATACTTATATAATTCAATAGAAATATTTATAATAACTACATAATTTTTTTTTAAAGAGATGAAAATTTTAAATGTAAGTACTCATCAGTCATCATATTTTAGTTTTTAATTTTGTCATATTACTTTTCAGAATTTCATCATATTATCAAGACCATAATGAGTGCGCTGCTTCATAGTCATAATTCCATAAAATGGGGATGGGGTTGTTATAACCTTTTGGGAGGCTCCGGGTGATAAAAATATTACGTGCGAACGAGCTAGTTGCGGACTAGGTGCCAATACTCCCCCCCTAATACCACCAATACTCACATATGAATACCACGCGTAATATTCGCTCCTTTCGGTGACGTTTTTTTAAAAGGGGCATTTACATACATACAACATAATTCTTATGTATTTACATGTCTGACACCTTGACATTCATATTTACATGCATATCACTCAAATATTTAGCATCGCATAAAAAAAAATCATTATCTTTATCTGAAAGTAAAATACATATTTTCATGCATAAGTTTAAGACACATTTAAATGTCCTTGTAGTTAAGATGTCAGACAATCATGTATTTTATTGTCCTTCTAGTTAACAGCATATTTTTCTACGTTGAAGCAAGTGCCTCTCCTTTGTCTTTGACAAAGAGAAAATGATATATCATAGATGCACTCATCTTCTATTATTTAGTGGAATATTTAATCTTTCTCTGGCTTGGACATAGGTGAATAACACCGAACCAACGGGTGTCTTTAAGTTATGATATTTGGTGTGTCATGTATATTTTTTTTTAATCTCGAGATATCTAAAGGAGCCTTTATTGTGAAGCACATCAACGAGTTCAATTCGATCACAAGTCAATTAAACTCAATGTCTATCGACTTTGATAATGAAACAGGTGCCTCGAGTCTACTTTCATCTTCATTTGAAAGTTTGAATAGTATAACAACATCTATAAACAACTCCTGCGGATCAAATAATTTGAAGTTGAATGAGCACGGAGAACCTCATCCTTAGTGAAGATATCAAATAGTTTTATATTGAATGAGCTTAAAGAGCTCCTCCCTAGTGAAGATATCAGTCTCAAAACAACAGAAATCATTAAAGGTAGAGGTAAATCCAAATCATGAAATAAAAGCAAACATACATATCCTAATATAAATAAATCTCCAAATCATAAAAATTTCGTGAGATGTAGAAGTCTAGTTGAAAATAAGACTAGTGCAAAAATTGAATGTCTACGATCCGACAATGGCGGCAAATGTTATGTCATAGAATTAAAAAAAATTTTGTGTTGCAAGTAGGATATATGAAGAGCATGGTTCCATAAACTCAGCAAAATAGAGTAGATAAAAAATATAAACAAAAGGCTAAGAACATGAGACTACATGCAGAACTGCCAAAATATATTAGGATGATGCAAAAAATATGGAAGTATACCTCATCACTCGAGGTTCATTTATAGAGCTTAAATCTTGGGCTTCCTACAGAATCTTGAACTAGAAAAATCGATATGTATCTCACTTTTGAAAATTTTTAGTTGCCTTTTTTATACACACATTGATAACAACATAAGAGATAAATTTGAACCAAAACCAGAGAAGTGCTATTTAATTCATTAAGGTACTAATGAGTTTATATATACATTTTGGGGTGATAAAAATAAAAAGCTACTCAAAGCAAGAATGTTATTTTCAAAAAAACTAAAATGTACAAAGGCCAAGCAAGCTTAGAAAGGAAATCTCCTGTACAAAGAAAATTTAATTAGAAAAGCAAAGAAATTCTAAAATGGATGGGAGATACATGAAAATGATCAAAATCAACCTTAATCAAGCACTCCTATGCNGAGCGGGGGAGTCGTTATCTTTTGAGTTCTGAGTGGTGGGGATTTCTAAGTGAGGAAGGCCCGAGAAACGCAAAACTGCACTGGTGATCGCCGCACGTGCCAAAGTTCGCACGTGCGAAATATTATATTAATAATTAGCACTCAAGCATTTTATATTTTTAATCAAATAATGATTTAGTTTTTTTCTTAATAATTTCTATTTTAGCATAGTTTTTATTATCTTTCTAACATTCTTTTCATTAGTTTTTTGAGTTGTTTATATAAATAGCATTTGAAGCACTCTTATTTATAATCTAGCATCATCTTTCATCAAATTTTCAAATTCTCTCTCAAATATCACAATTGATGATAAAATCCCGACTTATATTTTTCATTTTTATCAATTTCTCAATAATTTGATTGTGGCATGCAAAAATACATCAGTTCGACAGATCAAAAATATCACCTGGTGCTAGATTTTGTAAATAGCAATGTTTCGAGTGCTCTGTATGTAATCTTAGCACGGCAAAAAAATATATTCTAATTTCTTCTTTATCAAATTTAAAATATATTGCATGTATTAAAAAGTAATTTTTTCTCACTATTATTTTATAATTAATTAAAAAAAAAATCAACCCTTCTCGTGATAATCTTAGTTGAATCAAAAATAAGTTGGAGGCTATTTGATTGCCTAAATTAACAGCGCGATACAAATTAAATACATTACATTCCAAATTTCGGCAATTAGTTCAATAAAATTAAAATTCATTATAAAATTTTGGTGGTATACACAATTACTAGTATTTATAGTTTTTTTTTTTATTAAATTGAGTCTATTTGCCATAGTGATTGAGTTAAGCTCACATGTTGAAGTGGTTGAATCGGGCTCATTTATTGATTCTATTTATATGCATTCCCTCAAAGGGATAATTCTGCCCACCTGTGCGAGGGTGACTATCGAAGGAGGCTATCATGATTAATGAAGATATCTGTAAATTTATTCTTTATGACGCTGCCCACTCTTGGGACTCAATCATTTAACCTAGTCACATGGATGGTCATCGTACCGACAACATCTGACACCCATATGACAAACTCTTTCATTAAGGCATCAAAAAATGGTGTCTTACAAAACAAAATGTACTATATCGATTATTTTATTATCTTTCTCTCTGTGTATGAGAAGTGATGTGTGCTAGAAAATTCACGGTCGTAGAGTAACAAACTATCGTCTTAGAGTTGTACGAAAACTTAGCGCGCACACAGATGAAAGAGAATCAATTAGTGATGACTCGAGAAGTTTTTGCGTGAAAAACCCGTAAATAAAAAACAATAAGTCCTGACTTAGTTGCTGAAATTCACTATTGATTGATGATTACAGAAATATCTTGTCCCTCAAACGGGAAATGGTAACTATATTATTTTAGATTACAACGTCGACTGACGGTGTCTAGTTAATAGTGATCAATGATGGTTAGTGGTGGTGGTCGATGACGGTTGACGGAGGTCGACGATGGTCGGCGATGGTCGACGATAGTCGACGATAATCGACGATAGTCTGCGGTGGTCAGCGACTGCCAGTGGTGGTCTTCGGAGGTCAGTGGTGGTCGTGGCGGTAGGTGGTGGTCGACGGGGGTCAGCGGTGGGTGACGATTGTCGGCGGTGGTCGATGACGAAGGTCGGCAGAGGTCCACGACACCGGTGGTGATGCTGAGTTGCAGCTTCTCTTTAAAGCCTCATACTCTCTCTCTAGACTTCAGTTTCCCCTCATGTGAGTGGTGAGGGTCTATTTATAGTGTTCTGAGTGCAATTAATGCAGGAATATCAACCATTTTGATCGAACGATCCAGAGAGTTTCCTTCGATCATGCATCATTTAATTGATATTTGAGTGCCTTAACGATGTCGAAATTGAGTGATCTTGGGCTCGTTAAATCCGTCTTATCGAGACGCTCGATTCAAGTATATGCTTGCTAGTGTCGACATCTGTTTGACCTTTCAAATGTATCCATAAATCTTTCAATGGTGGTTTAATGACTTGATCTGAGCTTGATTTGACTTGGATTTGGTCTGTTTTTATATTATTAGGTCCGTCTCATCAAGCCGATCGGTTTGACTATAAATTCGTTAAAATCGGAGCTCTGGATGAATATTAATGATTGTAGTATAAATTTATACTACAATCATTAATATTATATAATATATTAAAATTTTTATCACATAAATTTAAATACATAATAATAGTTTAATATTAAGCATACTTATAATTCAATAGAAATATTTATAATAACTACATAATTTTTTTTAAAGAGATGGAAATTTTAAATGTAAGTTCTCATCAGTCATCATATTTTAGTTTATAATTTTGCCATATTATTTTTTAGAATTTCATCGTATTATCAAGACCATAATGAGTGCGCTGCTTCATAGTCATCATTCCATAAAATGGGGATGGGGGTTGTTATAACCTTTTGGGCGGCTCCGGGTGATAAAAATATGACTAGGTCTGGACCCAATACTCCACCCCAATACGACCAATTCTCACATGTGAATATCACACGTAATATTCGCTCCTTTCGGTGACATGTTTTTTAAAAGGGGCATTTACATACATATAACATAATTCTTATGTATTTACATGTCTGACACCTTAACATTCATATTTACATGCATACCACTCAAATATTTAACATTGCACAATATTTTCATGCATAAGTTTAAGACACATTTAAATGTCCTTGTAGTTAAGGTGTCAGAATAATGTATTTTACTGTCCTTGTAGATGATGACAACATATTTTCTACGTTCAACCCTTCCCTTTTGAAGCAAGCGCCTCTCCTTTGTCTTTGACAAAGAGAATGAGATAACTATCCTTATTTTTAAATGTGTGAAAATATATCATAGCTGCAATCATCTTCTATTATTTAGTGGAATATTTAATCTTTCTCTGGCTTGGACATAGGTGAATAACACCGAACCAACAGGTGTCTTTAAGTCATGATATTTGGTGTGTTTATTCATCTTCATTCAATTTTGTTTAACATTCTATCATTATCCTAATGGCTGGCATCACACTTGGTTGCCAAGACTTCGACTATTAAAAGATGAAATTGAAGATTAAATATATCAAAGAGAGCTTTATCAACCCTTGAAAAGATTAGGTGGTCTACTATTGGTCAAGGTTAAGTGGGAGATGATGTATAGGCAAGTATGGGGAATTATTCACATGTCCAAAACCATGAATGTTTCTTTTAACATTCTCAATGAAAAAAAAAAAAAAAGGATATGATGATGACATTATTAGATACGTATGAAAAGACCGTAGACGTTAATAAAGTATGACTTTTGTATATATTTTTTCATCTCGAGATATCTAAAAGAGCCTTTATTGCGAAGCATAACAACGAGTTCAATTCGATCACAAGTCAATTAAACTCAATGTCTATCGACTTTGATAATGAAATAGGTGCCTCGAGTCTACTTTCATCTTCATTTGAAAGTTTGAATAGTATAACAACATCTATAAACAACTCTTGCGGATCAAATAATTTGAAGTTGAATGAGCTCAGAGAGCTCATCCTTAGTGAAGATATCAAAGAGTTTGATATTGAATAAGCTTAAAGAGCTCCTCCCTAATGAAGATATCAGTCTCAAAACAACGAGCGATTATTGCGTGCAAAAGAGCTGCGTGCGCTCTCCGATCACAGCCGCGCATCGCGGCTGTATGACAGTGGGGTCACTGTCATACAGCCGCAATGCGCGGCTGTCATCGGAGAGCTGGTAGCTCTGCATGCGCTCTCCGCACGCAATAATCAGACCAAAACAACAACAATCATTAAAGGTAGAGGTAAACCCAAATCATGAAATAAAAGCAAACGTACATATCCTAATATAAATAAATCTCGAAATCATAAAAATTTCGTGAGATGTAGAAGCCTAGTTGAAAATAAAACTAGTGCAAAAATTGAATGTCTACGATCCGACAATGGCGGCAAATGTTATGTCATAGAATTAAAAAAATTTTGTGTTGCAAGTAGGATATATATGAAGAGCATGGTTCCATAAACTCAGCAAAATAGAGTACATGCAGAACTGCCAAAATATATTAGGATGATGCAAAAAATATGGAAGTATACCTCATCACTCGAGGTTCATTTATAGAGCTTAAATCTTGGGCTTCCTGCAGAATCTTGAACTAGAAAAATCGATATGAATCTCACTTTTGAAAATTTTTAGTTGCCTTTTTTATACACACATTGATAACAATATAAGAGATGAATTTGAACCAAAACCAGAGAAGTGCTATTTAATTCATTAAGGTACTAATGAGTTTGACATACATTTTGGGATGATAAAAATAAAAAACNTTAGGTGTATTGCACACACCTAATATTTTCTCCTGCACAAGAGCCCGAATAAGATGAAGATGGCTCCTTTCTAAGTTAAACAAATACTAATTTGACTCAAAATCAACCGAGCATTAAATGCACCACCAATACATTCGGATTTCAGAGTAATTTAAAAGAACAGCGACACTAGCAGGTATCCCCTCGGATGTTTGGGTATGGTATGTAATATTACATTGTTAGCAGATATCAATATTAGCTATCTTTATAGGTATTCTCCTTCTCTATATTATTTACTACTTATGAGACTAGATGAATCTAAATATCATAAAGATACTATGCAAGTTGAAGATTCATCTATGTGAGATCTAGCAATGAAACAAAAGAAAAACTCTCTATAAAGATAATACCAGAATATTGATTATGCTACCTAAAGAAAAGAAAGTTTTGTAAAATAAATGAATGTATACAATCAATGACTAGCATAATAACAACAAAAGTTACATGATAGCAAAAAGCTTCCAACATGAAGAATATGTTGATTTTATAGAAAATTTGTCTCTTGTAGTTAAAATAATAACAATAAAACTTGTATTGAATATTATAGCTATAGAAGACTTGCAGCTAGAATGGATGGATGTTAGGCTTTTCTCTATAATGATCTCAAGGAAAACATATATATGGTTCAATTGGAAGGCTTTACTGTACAAAGATTAAAAAGATAAATCTATAGATCAACAAAATCTTATATTGTTTGAAACAAACTCTACATTAATGATATTCGAAGTTTAATGCATTCATGCACAAGATTGACTTTCAGAGTGTAATGTTGGTCATTGTTGTGTCTAAAAGGTGCTGACAAATATTATATTATTCCGCTTTTAACATGTTGATTATACAGGACAGCATTAGGAAAATCAATGAATTTAAAAGAAATTTGACTTGAAAGGTCTTGGAAAAGCCAATGAAGATTCTTAGAGTGAAAAATGGATCAGGATAAAGCTACAAGTATTATAAACTTATCAATGAAAAAAATGTTGCATAGGATCAATAAAACGAAAAAAAGCATGTTGAGCGCGCCCGTGCAAGTCACTTCAAGCTCTCAAAGGAGCAACTATTAAAGACAGATAGAAAGACTATATGGTCAAAGTTTCTTGTATTTGGTTCATTGATGTATGTAGAATGATTTGTACAAGATCACACATTTCACATATAGTTGGAAACGCTAATTTATAAATATCAAATCTAGTAAAGGAATACTAGAAGGCTATAAAGTGAATTATACACTACCCAAAAAGTATAATTAGTCATTCACTAAAATTTAAAAAGCTAAATTAAAATTACAGGAAAATGTTGATGCAGGTCTGGGAGGAGACCAAAATACACGAAGCACTATGATGTACATGTACTCATCAAGTGGCACATGTACCAGTTGGGTACACAACCACAGAAGATTGTTGCATTATCAAAAATAGAATCTAATAGACAATTGTTATTGAATCCAGTAAAGCCATCATTTGGCTAAAAGATTTTCTAAAAGAAGTAAACTAATCACAAAAAAGATATTTCTCTACTCTATGTTAGTTAGAGTGTCACTCACTTGACAAAGAATGTCGCCTTCCACTCCCAAATAGCATATATAACTCAAATACCACCTTATATGCAGCATGTTTAAAAATATTATTTTAAAGCTTGTCAAAATCTGAGGAACAAAGCCCTGATGATATGCTAATAGAAGTTGTACTCAGTGAAAAGTTGAGGCTTACAAAACCTCAACAAACCCTTATAAATGATAATATGAAGAGGTTGTATCAAAAAAAAAAAAAAAGAACTTCAAATACTATACCATTAAATACATACATAAATCTCTAAGTGGGAGATTATTAAGATATAAAAATAAAATTATCTTAATCTAATTCATACAAAATCTCTACCTACCACCCTCTACNAAGCCCTGATGATATGCTAATAGAAGTTGTACTCAGTGAAAAGTTGAGGCTTACAAAACCTCAACAAACCCTAATAAATGATGATATGAGGAGGTTGTATCAAAAAAAAAAAAAAAAGAACTTCAAATAGTATACCATTAAATACATACATAAATCTCCAAGTGGGAGATTATTAAGATATAAAAATAAAATTATCTTTATCTAATTCATACAAAATCTCTACCTACCACCCTCTAACTAACTCATATAAATTCATCAGCTACCAACCTCTACCAAGCATTTAGATTATCATACCCACTATTATCTTCTAATAAATTCAAGCTTACCACTTACCATCTCTAAGCAATATGTAAGAAGATGGTTTCAATGTGTTGGTACATCCTATGAAACAAAAGCAAATAAGAAGAAAAACGAGAGAAAGAAGAGGGGCTTAAGCTTTCAGGCATAAAAGAGAAAAATTTTGACAGCAGAGATCAAAGAGAAAAAAAGCTCTCATAGTTAAGAAGAAAAGATGATTAATAGTTGATGTTCAACCCTCATTTTTGCAATAGGTAATGACATATTATGTTTTTAACATAAAGAAATTGGTAACTCTATATTTTTTTAAATAAAAAAAAAATCATTGATGAATTTTTCGNATTATGTTTTTAACATAAAGAAATTGGTAACTCTATATTTTTTTAAATAAAAAAAAAATCATTGATGAATTTCTCTTCTAGTTTTCAGAGGAATATTTGATCTTCGTGTGGCCTTGATGTAAAGTGAATATCACAAATTTACGTAACGAAGAGCGTCCTGTGATTGTAAAGTTGTATTTGCTCACCTTTTTATTTAATTTTACTAGACATTCTATCACTGTCATACTAGGATGTATGATATAAGGGGCTTGCTTTTTTTTTGTTGATGTAATCTGGCTCTAGTTTTTCACCAAATCATTAGAGAACTAACAATATCATGAGTAATATGAAACCAAAAAAAAAAAAACAATGAAAGACAGATATTCATGAATGACATTTAATTCATAATTTAATGATACATACAAAAGAATGTCTAGAAGCATGCTTGAGCAAAGAAGGATGCATCTGAACAAAGACAAAATATTAGGTGCGTGCAACTCACCACGGAGAAGCAAATAACAAGCAAGAGAGTGTAGGGAGAAAGAGTGTAAATACAACATTATGCGTATTGCACGNATGACATTTAATTCATAATTTAATGATACATACAAAAGAATGTCTAGAAGCATGCTTGAGCAAAGAAGGATGTATCTGAACAAAGACAAAATATTAGGTGCGTGCAACTCACCAAGGGGCAGCAAATAACAAGCAAGAGAGTGTAGGGAGAGAGAGTGTACATACAACATTAGGCGTATTGCTCACCTAATATTTTCTCATGCACAAGAGCCCGAATAAGATGAAGATGGCTCCTTTCTAAGTTAAACAAATACTAATTTGACTCAAAATCAACCGAGCATTAAATGCACCACCAATACATTCAGATTTCAGAGTAATTTAAAAGAACAGCGACACTAGCAGGTATCCCCTCGGTTGTTTGGGTATGGTAAGTAATATTACATTGTTAGCAGATATCAATATTAGCCAAATCCATCAATATTTAGATACAGGCTATCTGATGGCTAAAAAAATAAAAAATAAAAATCATAACCCATTGATCGTTTTAGAT
>JXCR01064177.1:82245-97451 GCA_002079205.1 Phalaenopsis hybrid cultivar | reverse complement strand
ATCTTCAAGCTCTTCCTCTGGAACTCATCTTCTTTCTTCTTTTAAGGAATTACTACTGGCAGCATTTCTTCTCGCACAACAAGCAACCAAGTATACAGCCGACTGAGCAGCATAAAAAGCAGAAATTAGAATTTAAAGTTTTTTTTTCTGTCAGGACATAGGAATATAACAGTTCGTTCAAGCAGAGAGTTTTCATTCAGTTGGAAAATACAGCAATATTAACATGAGTTAACATAAAAATGATGGCATGATTTATAAACATAGGAACAAATAAACTAATATTATTAATCAGATGACAAACTTAATATTACAGAAGTAAGAATGATTTTAGTATGGAGAGGTAGAATGAGTTCGGAATTAGGATTGATTGGCTATAAATGGGGGCGCAAAAAAATTCGCCCCCTGGCCTCCTTCAAAATGATGAGTGTTGGGTTCTGGGTCATTTTCAAAAGGGAGTTAGGTTGCATATAAGACCAACTCTTAAATTTCGCTTTGATTTTGGTGAGAATATTTTGATCTTGGATTCTAGATTTTTCATAGGTGTAAGCACCTATGATTAATTATTCCTCCCCATAACTAGAAAGCATTTTCGATCAAAGCTAGTCATTTAAAATTTGATTGCTCGAAATATATTAGTTGCAGATTTAGGACATAAAATTATAAAAATTTACCATCATTAACTTAGAGCGAGTGGTGGGGAGAATAATAATGTACTCGATCAAGATCTCAAGGTTTCATTGTCTCGGGGTTGTCATTTATCATGGTCAATTTAATCAGAGAAGGAGAATTTGAATAAATGATACACATCATTAACCATGGGTCTTTTCATCTAAAGGGACCTTATAAACATGAGGTGGATGCTAGTCTAAGGGGACTATCTAAATCAATCATAATTGATAAAGGATTTCATGCCCTATCAAAAATACTCTGATTTACATCTCAAATGACAAAGGGGCTATTAGGGAACATATGAGCTATAGCGATGATGAAAATATAATGGAGTTATTTGGCTTCAGACCACATGATTAAATGGGTCTAGTTGTAATCATTATATTACAAAGCCGACTAGCCAAACTATGTGACAGATGGGTCGTGACATATCCTTATTGGTGTGATTTTAAGTGTGAATATAGTGATATAATTGATGTGACATTGGCTCATTATAAGCTTGGGTTGATCTTAAATTCGTTACCCTCAACAAACTAGTGTGAAGGATAGATGAGATTTACTTAAAGTTTTTAGTGATTATTTTATCTAAATGCTTGAATTTTGAATTTAAAATAATTTTAATTGAGTTTTGAGAATATTTGGAAAATGAAAATATTTCAAACTAAAATTTTCATTCGACATGGTTATCATCGGGGTTTTAGATAGCTTTGTGTCAGGGAGAGAAACACGGAGACCGATTAGAGGGATCCGAAGCAAAACTTAGAACAAAAGCGGATAAAAAATAAAATAAAAACACCAAGATTTTACATAGAAAACCCCAAGAACGAGAAAAAACCATGGAGTCATACGACATCAAGAAATTCACTATGAAGAAGACGAGGTGAATTGTACAAATTAAACCACACTCAAATCTCTCTATAATTTGTAAAACTTTAAGAATTCTCTCCTCCTTTTACACAACAAAAATCAAAATCCAACTTAATGTGCAGACTTCCAGTCAGCAGAAACGAAACTTAAATTGGAGAACTACACAAATTCAATTACTGGTGTCAAGGAGTAACGATAGTGGTGTTGTGCTGCTCCAACTGGGGTGGGGCCCTCCGCAAGGTCATCTCTCAATTTTCCGAACCTGGACTTGGCATTGCAACAATGGGTTGTTGAGATGCTCCCCTCTGAGTGCTGGATTATTGTGCGCTCAGGTTCTGAACCTGGGCTTTAGCGTTGTGGTGTCCTCTTCTAGGCGTTGGGGCACCATGTATATTAAAAAAAAATCTAAGGACAGCACCCCCGAACCAAATAGAGGGGAACACCCCTAGCNCTAAGTAAAAGTTGGTGGAATTTTTGCTAGTCTTCAGAAAGGGTTATGAGGGTTATGAGCCCCAGAATAGCACATCCCTAAATAGTGAAAAGTCATGTGCTAATCATGGGTTGCAATTTATAAGTTGATTAATGTTGTCGTGGTGCATACTTTTGTTATTATTCACACCTCCTCTAGAATTCTTGGCATCCTTTTGAAGGGTTAGCTAGAAATATTCTTGTCATTGTACGCGGTGTGCCAAAGGCTTACCTTCGGAGTGACTTCTACATTCCCCTGAATGCACTTCCTAGTGGACATTCTATCTCTTCTTTTTTGAAGCACCTCAGATATAACGAGGTGACTAACTTTCATAAAAGTTTTCCCTCGATCATAAGGTATTAACTTTTTTGAAATGCTTCAGGTTGGTTACCTCTTTTGAGACCTTCCCACTTTCGAGAAATAAGTTATATGGATCCATCCAACTCTTTGATCATTTCACTCCCAGCTCCATAATCAACTTCCTCTATGGTCAGTCAAATGAGCCTCTAGGCTGTCCCCTCCCCTAAGTGGATGCACTTAGATAGAAGGGCCGCTACTTGGTTGTCCGCTCGAGAGATATGTTCAATCTTAAAACATTTGAACTTCCAATCTTGGCTTTATCGAGATACTTGGACATCATCTCATCCCTAACATTGAATTGCTTGTTCACCTAATTGATGCTCAATTGTGAGTCCAATTTAACCAGTAGATGTTGTGTGCTCATTTTGTAAACAAATTGCAGTCCAAAAATTAGAGCTTCATACTCAGTTTGATTGTTAGTGACTTCGAATCTCACTTCCATCGAGTGATACAAATGATCTCTGATTGGATTTGTTAGAGCAAGACCGAGCCCCACCCCAATTCGATTGGATAATCTATCAATATGCAGGAACCTGATATTGTCATCAGTCTTGCGACTTCTTTGTCGAACTCTCTAGGCTCAAAAAAGTAAGCCAGGAAGGCTTGATGGCGGTTCGAGGCACATAAAAGAGATCAAACTCGATGAGTTATGCCGCCATTAGAAAAATCAACAGGAGTGTTTTGACCTAGTAAAGACATATTTGAGCGGGTGTTTGGGGATGATCCTGACAAGGTGCATTTGAAAATATGGTCGAAGCCAAAGAGCAAAATAACAAGAGAAAATATTATTTTTTCTATAATCCAAACCCGACCCACTGACCCAAATTGACATCCCTACATGAATCCAACATCCGTGCCTTTTTAGAATATTTTCTACACTAAGTATTAGTATTTCCTCCACTTCTACTGACATTATTTCTTACCTCTTCGTTTAACTTTTGCCCTTATTTATATTTCTACTAAAATTTTTTATTATGTGGTTAGCTTTGTCATAAAATGGAAATCCACTATTCCAAAAACTTACTTTCATTGTGAGTTCAATATTAAATTGTCATGAGATTTTGCAACATGCTGTTGTTGTCAACATTTAAAACAAAAAATGATGTATTTACCCTTTTTCAATTTCTTTTTCCAATAACTGCTAACAGCAATTGAAAGACTTCAAAAAACATACAATATCATCACTTCAAAAAAAAATCTAACTTCCTAAAACAGCTTTCACTTCATCTAAACTAGTCATTAATAATAATAATAATATGGTTTACAGAAAAATTCTTCAGGCAAACCATTTATAAAGATTTTGTCAGCTTTACCTTTGCTTCAGAGTTCAGAAACCTTCATCTAAGAACAGGCATCTTCAAGCTCTTCCTCTGGAACTCATCTTCTTTCTTCTTTTAAGGAATTCCTACTGGCAGCATTTCTTCTCGCACAACAAGCAACCAAGTATACAGCCGACTGAGCAGCATAAAAAGCAGAAATTAGAATTTAAAGTTTTTTTTTCTGTCAGGACATAGGAATATAACAGTTCGTTCAAGCAGAGAGTTTTCATTCAGTTGGAAAATACAGCAATATTAGCATGAGTTAACATAAAAATGATGGCATGATTTATAAACATAGGAACAAATAAACTAATATTATTAATCAAATGACAAACTTAACATTACCAGAAGTAAGAATGATTTTAGTATGGAGAGGTATGGAGAGGTAGAATGAGTTCGGAAATAGGATTGATTGGTTATAAATGGGGGCGCAAAAAAATTAGTGCCGTGGCCTCCTTCAAAATGATGAGTGTTGGGGTTCTGGGTCATTTTCAAAAAGGAGTTAGGTTGCATATAAGACCAACTCTTAAATTTCGCTTTGGTTTTGGTGAGAATATTATGATCTTGTATTCTAGATTTTTCATAGGTGTAAGCCCTTATGATTAATTATTCCTCCCCATAACTAGAAAGCATTTTCGATCAAAACTAGTCATTTAAAATTTGATTGCTCGAAATATGGAAGTTGCAGATTTAGGACATAAAATTATGAAAATTTACCATCATGAACTTAGAGCGAGTGGTGGGGAGAATAATAATGTACTTGATCAAGATCTCAAGGTTTCGCCGTCTCGGGATTGTCATTTATCATAGTCAATTTAATCAGAGAAGGAAGTCGACCCAATTTGAATAAATGATACACATCATTAACCATGGGCCGTTTCATCTAAAGAGACCTTATAAACATGAGGTGGATGCTAGTCTAAGGGGACTATCTAAATCAATCATAATTGATAAAGGATTTCATGCCCTATCAAAAATACTCTAATTTACATCTCAAATGACAAAGGGGCTATTAGGGAACATATGAGCTATAGTGATGATGATAATATAAGGGAGTTATTTGGCGTCAGACCACTTGATTAAAGGGTCTAGTTGTAATCATTATATTACAAAGCCGACTAGCCAAACTATGTGAACGATGGGTCGTGACATATCCTTATTGGCTGACAGATGGGTCGTGACATATCCTTATTGGCTTGATTTTCAATGTGAATATAGTGATATAATTGATGTGACATTGGCTCATTATAAGCTTGGGTTGATCTTAAATTTGTCACCCTCAACAAACTAGTGTGAAGGATAGATGAGATTTACTTTAAGCTTTTAGTGATTATTTTATCTGAATGCTTGAATTTTGAATTTAAAATAATTTTAATAGAGTTTTGAGAGTATTTTGAAAATAAAAATATTTCTAACTAAAATTTTCATTCGACATAGTTATCATTGGGGTTTTAGATAGCTTGTGTTAGGGAGAGAAATGCGGAAACCGATTAGAGGGATCCAAAACTTAGAACAAAAGCGCACCAAAAATAAAAAATAAAAACACCAAGATTTTACATGGAAAACCCCAAGAACGAGAAAAAACCATGGAGTCATACCACATCAAGAAATCCAATATGAAGAAAACAAGGTGAATTGTACAAATTAAACCACACTCAAATCTCTCTATAATTTGTAACACTTTAAGAATTCTCTCCTCCTTTTACACAACAAAAATCAAAATCCAACTTAATGCGCACACTTCTAGTCAGCAGAAATGAAACTTAAATTGGAGAACTACACAAATTCAATTATCGGTGTGGAGGGATAACGATAGTGGTGTTGTGCTGCTCCAACAGGGGTGGGGCCCTCCGCAAGGTCATCTCTCAAGTTTTTGAACCTGGACTGGGCGTTGCAACAATGGGTTGTTGAGACGCTCCCCTCTGAGTGTTGGATTATTGTGCACTCAGGTTCTGAACCTGGGCTTGAGCGTTGTGGTGTCCTCTTCTAGGCGTTGGGGCACCATGTATATAAAAAAATTCAATGGCAGCACCCGCAAACCAATTAGAGGGGGACACCCCCACAAAACTCACTGCCAAGCTTGATCGGTGAAACTGAGGGCATTGAGTAACCAAATGATTGATACAATCAGGCTCCTCATAATAACACTTTGAACTAAGAAACGGGTTCATAATTTGACAAATGATTAGATTTTTAGTTGAAAATTTGTTGTATGGATAATCCTCTCAACTCGATTTTAAACATAGAGACTCATGTCTAATAATTAAATCTTATGATTGTCTCTTATAATTTTCAAATTAAGAGTTCATATTTTTAGCATATAACTTCATTTTTAAAGTAAAACTCTTATATTTAATTTTCTATCAACACGACCATCATTATTGAGTAATAATAGAATTTATAATTGCAACTTCAATTAAAACATATCATCTAAATGTTTAGACTATCAAACTTTCCAACTCTTGTCCTTATAAGAAGGATAAGATAGTAGGGCTCAATACAGTCAATTCCATTCATTGGGGAGAAATCAGACTGACTNGTATGGATAATCCTCTCAACTCGATTTTAAACATAGAGACTCATGTCTAATAATTAAATCTTATGATTGTCTTTTATAATTTTCAAATTAAGAGTTCATATTTTTAGCATATAATTTCATTTTTAAAGTAAAACCCTTATATTTAATTTTCTATCAACACGACCATCATTAGCGAGTAATAATAGAATTTATAATTGCAACTTCAATTAAAACATATTATCTAAATGTTTAGACTATCAACCTTTCCAACTCTTGTCCTTATAAGAAGGATAAGACAGTAGGGCTCAATACAGTCAATACCATTCATTGGGGAGACATGACTGACTACAATAGGAACTTGGTCTTGCTTAATCCACTCCTTATTAAAAGGATGATTGAACTAGCCAAGATAGGGGGGCTTAGTCTTGTCAGCTCTAGTTTTTATCAAGAGGATCAAACCAGCTAAGTTGGGGTTCAATTTTATCAACTCCAGTTTTTATTAGTAGAAAGATTAGACTAATCAAGTGAGACTTACAATATTTCTCTATAGATAAGGCAACCAGCTCGAGAGTGTGTATAAATTGACAATGCAAATCTGATTTAAAAATAGAGTTTATAAAATATAAAGCACTCGCCTGCTTTTCAGAATAATAACATGCTTTTTAGAGTGAAAGTAACTTGGGTTAATTTTATTTCTAACCCACACAATATTTTCGGACCTAGCGTTCGAACATTATGTTGATTGGAGCGCGTGCTGATAGTTTTTACTTGATAGGTTTGCACAATTTAAGAACTTTGGCATGTTTATCAAGGCAAGACAATTCAAGTTTATCTTACTTTTTAACCAGCGTCACATTCTCAGGCTGTGCATTCGAATAATTAGTGCAACAATTAGAGCACATGCGGTTTTTAGATGTGCACGCTTCTCAGATGCATTTGTGTGATGCGCTTACATGAATTTTGGTGCGCTTGCATGCACATTTATACGTATTTCAAGACATTCTGAGAGTCATTGAACAGCGCATGCACACATCTTAAAGTATATAATTTTAGAACTTGCGCATTCTTCAAGGCAGCATGTTGGGGTTGAAAATGATCTTAAAAAATGTGCAAGTCCTCAAATGTCTCGAATATTGAAACTTAAGCGAATATGCTAAGATTGAGATCCATGCAAGATTTCATGGATCTCATTTCATAGTATTGCAAATCTAATGGTGAAAACAAAAGTAAGACATGGAGCTAGTTTCGTGCTGAGATTGTCGGCTCGGTTTGGTCACTAAAAGAAGAAAAGGATGCCAGCTTCAAAAAGCAAGAGGCGAGTTGGTGATTTTACTGTTGCTAGTAGCTCGAGATGGGGGGTTGAGTAAGAGAACTGGCTGCTGGCGTTAGAGCTAGTGGTCATTGTTTGAGGAGCGAGGTGATGAAAGTTACAAGTGAGGGATTCAACGTGAATGAAAGGATAAATGAGCAGCACCGGTGAGAGATCTTGCAAGAAGGAAAGTTGTTGTGGGATTTCGAGTAGGAACGAGGGTCTTCGTGCTTGAGTGGAGAGGTCTGGTTGTCATAAGAAATGGTGTGAGAGTCGAACAGAGAGTCTATGGCATTGTAATCATGAGAAGCAGAAGTAGATATTGGCTTTCAAATTTTTTTATGCATCTGGCGAAGGATGGGGAAGGATGGGAGGTAGGGTGGTATGGGGAAGGAGAGTAGTGTTTAAGATATTTCATTTAATATTATCATCTTTTTTTGTATAGGATGGTAAGTTGGGATATGGTTACATTGGTATGGAGAGAGACTAGAGCATGTGGAATTTAGAGAATTTTGTGATTTTTTATATTTTTAGTTAATTTATAATTCAATTTTATTTGTATATGTAATTATATAACAAAATCTATCCTTTTCTTATATATATTTTATCAAATTGCAAAATTCATCATTTGTTGTGCCTCAGTTGACATGTCATTGACCTCAGTTTACATTTTGTTGACCCTGCACATGACTAAATAGTGTTCACATTCGTGCGAGGACACGGCAATATATATGTTTCTTTCACTTAATTTTGACACTTTGAAAGAGCCAGTGTAGTCAATTTTACGATTGGACTGCATTTGAGCTATTCGATGATCATTGAGCCATTCAACTCAATTCACACACGTCATATTCAAATCATATTGTTTTCATCATGCTTGTGTTGGCGTCGTTTTTAGCTCAATTGATGTCGATACTTGCAACGCTTACAGAATCTTCTTTCGATCTTCCAAGTGCTCCACAGCCTCCCCTTCCAGATTAGGGTTTAGCACCGCAACACTGCAAAATGAGGTTGCAACACCACAAGGAGACTCACCAGCACCACGGCGCCACCAATAATCATGATTTAAAAGGCATTTACCGCGTGTAACGACTCTTTTATTTGTCATTGCTTGGAAAGCCCCAGGAAATTAGACTAGCACTGACCTCTGGCGCCACGACGCTATCAATCAGGAATAAAAGAAATCAGACAGAATAAAGAGTTTCCTTCTTCTCAATACTGCAAAGAGGAAAATACTATATTTGCACGGATTCTTTCCCTTTAACTAATTATTTAAATTATGATTATGTATTAATTAAGTTACTTAATTTAGAATATATTGAATATTATGTACCTAAAATAGATTGTACAAACTACTATTTATTGGAATGAAAGCAAATGAAAAGACATTCAACCAATTTGCTTAAAATATTGTCATGGTATCAGAGACTGAATCCTTGAAATTTTAGCTTTTGTTATCTTTAATCGGCATTTTTGATTGCTTCCTCGCCGGAGCGCTCGTTCTTGTCTGAGTTCTGCGGCATCTTCGTCCGCCTTGTTTGAGTTATGTCGCCGCTTAAGCCAATCGACTCCCTTCGATCGGACCTATGGTGTTGTATTCCACAGCATCTTCTCTGGTGCGACCTCTTCTTCGTCCAACATCTTCAAATACTATCGCGATTCGCTCGCTCGCTCCTGCGCGATCCTCGATCATCGCTCGTTCTGCCGCGATCTCTGGTGCGGCATCTCGTTCGCTCCTGCCGCGATCTGTCGCGATCTGCTCGCTCCCTCCTGCGCAATCCGCTCGCTCGCTCGTGCTGCGATCTACCGCTACTGCCACGATCTGCTCGCTCGCTCGTGCTGCGATCTACCGCTACTGCCACGATCCGCTCGTTCCACTTCGTTCTGCCGCGATACACGGCTTTCGATCATCACAATCACGACTTATTCAAACTTCGCGGCCCTCTTCTATCTTCGACCCTAACCTTTGAATTTTATTTATCTTGGATATTTAGATCAAGAGTAATATATTTAAAATGTCTTCTGAAATCTTAGCTATCAGGTTTACGGGAAAGAATTATACCGCATAAGAATTTCAGCTCAGAATGTTCTTAAAAGGGAAGGAGCTTTGGGGCAATATTGATGGACCTTCCTCAGCTCCTATGAGACAAAAGATTTTGGTCAATAGGAAGCAAAGGATGCTCGAATTGTTTCCTGGATTTTGGGATCTATTGAGGCTCATATGGTAAACAATTTACGATCCTTTAGCACATCTAAAGAAATGTAAGAATATTTGAAGCGCATTTATAATCAAGATAATTCTGCGAAACGTTTCCAATTGAAATTTGACATGAATAATTATAGTCAAGGTAATCTATCAATTGAACAATATTATTCTGGTTTTTTAAATTTATGGAACGAATATACTGGTATTATATATGTTAAAGTGTCAAAAGAGAACTTAGTCAGTCTTCAAGCTATTCATGAAGAAAGTCATCGTGATTAGTTTTTAATGAAACTAAGACCTGAATTTGAAACTGCTCAAATTGGGTTGTTGAACAGAGATTCGGTACTGTGTTTGGATGTTTGCTTTGGGCAATTACTGCGTGAAGAACAAAAATTGGCGACACAAGCTACTATCAGTACAATAGGTGGATCATCAGAAATAATTAATGTGACATATGCTCCTAAGACCAAAGGGAATGGGCCAGTGCAGTGCTACAGCTGCAAGAAATTTAGTCATATTGCACGGAATTGTGAAAATAAGGTATGTAATTATTGCAAGCAAAAGGGATATACTCTTACGGAGTGCCCAACACAACCCCAAAATCGCAAACCACAAACACTTCATGCCACGGTATCCGACAATCCTGCCTCGACTTCTACTGTTGCAGACAATAATCAATCAACTGTCACACCCTATATGGTTCAACAGATGATTCTCTCTACATTTTCTGCTCTCGGCCTTCAAGGGAAAGGTAAAACTATTTCTTCGGTTACTTCTCCTTGGTTTGTTGATTTAGGCGCCACAAATCATATGACTAGCACTGCTGAGCTATTGCATAACCAACGACCATACACTGATACTCAACATATTCAGGTTGCTAATGGAAATAATATTCCAATTACGACAGTTGGTGATATTAACTCATCCTTCAAACATGTTTTGGTTTCTCCTAAATTATCTACTAACTTACTCTCTGTTGGTCAAATTGTGAATAGTAACTACGAAGTACATTTTTTCTCGGGATGGTTGTATTGTGCAGGATCAGGTGTCGGGGAATGTGATAGCGAAGGGGCCTAAAGTGGGTAGACTATTTCCATTGCAATTTACTGTTTTTCAGAATATTTCATTAACATCTTCAGTTGTTGAGAATAAAGCATACATCCGACATAAAATTCTAGGTCATCCAAATGATATGATATTGAAGCATTTACATAAAAATGATAGTTTTTGTTCTACAGATAAGAATTAGTAGTTGACTGTTCTGTTTGTAAACTTGGAAAAAGCAAGACATTACATTTTCCTATTTCAGGCAGTCATGTCAATAAATGTTTTGACATTATTCATAATGATGTTTGAGGAATTACACTAATTATTTCACATGCTCAATATATATATATTGTGACATTTATTGATGATTACAATCGATTTACTTGGATCTATTTTTTGCGTGTTAAAACAGAAGTATTTACTGAATTCCAAACTTTTTCAGCATATGTTAAAACTCAGTTTTCCGCTCGCATTAAAATCTTACGATCTGACAATGGCGGTGAATACATGTCTCATGAGTTTCAAACATTTCTCCATAACAAATGGATTGTTTCACAACGTTCATGCCCCTATACACCGCAGTAAAATGGAGTTGTTGAACGAAAAAATCGACATCTATTGGATACCGTGCGTACATTACTGATAGAATCTTCTGTTCCAGCTAGATTTTGGACTGAAGCTTTATCTACTGCAGTTTATCTCATTAATCGCTTACTATCTCAACAATTGAAATATGAGTCTCCCTACTATCGAGTTTTTTATACACCCTAATTATCATACGCTACATACTTTTGGATGTGTTTGCTTTGTTCATCTACCTGCTCATGAACGTCATAAATTGGCAGCTCAGTCAGTACGATGTGTCTTTATGGGGTACAGTCCTAATCACAAAGGTTTTGTGTGTTATAATTCGATTAATAGTCGATGACATATTTATCGAAATGTGATTTTCTTTGAACATGAATATTATTTTCAACATCATGCGTCCACATCAGATACAGTTATACTTCCACAATTTGATAATTCTTTTGCTGATAAACGGTTCAAGCCAAACATTGTCTACACACGACGTCTGTCCCCTTCACCTTCAATCATCTCCGACCCTGGTACAGAAATTGCTCCAATAAGTATTTGACGATCAACCCGACGTATTTGTCCTCCAGATAGATATGGGTATTCTGCAATTTTAACTAATACTACCGTTCCTACCTCTTACTTTCAAGCTGCTAAACAGACTTGCTAGGTCAAAGCCATAAAAGAGGAACTTCAGGCACTTCAAGACAATCACACTAGGGATATTGTTTCATGTCCTACAGGTGTTAAACTCATTGGATGTAAATGAGTTTATTCTCTTAAACTCCGATCTGATGGCTCTCTTGATAGATATAAGGCAAGATTGGTAGCTCTTGGCAATCGGCAGGAAAACGGGATTGATTATGACGAAAGATTTGCACTTGTGGCTAAGATGACAACTGTCCGACTGGTGCTATTTATTGTTGCATCTAAAGGCTGGTTATTAAAGCAGATGGATGTTAATAATGCATTCTTACATGGGGTTCTCAAAGAAGACGTCTATATGACTCCTCCAGGCTTATTTTCTACATATTCACATGAAGTTTGTAAGCTCAAACGGTCCCTATACAGTTTGAAACAGGCTCCACGGGCCTGGTTTGAAAAGTTTCGCAATACCCTTCTTAGCTTCTCTTTTATTCAAAGTCAGTATGATTCATCATTATTTCTTTGTAAGAATGACAAGGGAATTGTTTTGTTATTAGTATATGTTGATGATATTGTCATCACAGAATCTGATAATCAATTGATGTCTCATCTACAGAAACGTTTTCAAGGTTCTTTTCATATGAAATATTTAGGGTCATTAACTTATTTCATAGAACTCAATGTTCACTCTTCTGTCGCTGGTATTTTTTTTCATCAGCATAACTATACGAATGGACTCATTGCTTTGGCTAGTCTTCAAGATGGTCGCTCCACTGATACCCCATTGGAAGTAAATGTCAAATATCAACATAATGATGGTAACTTTCTATCTGAACAATCTCTATATAGATAACTGGTTGACAATCTCAATTATCTGACTATTACGCGTCTTGATATTTCATTTGTTGTGCAACAAGTTAGTCAATTTATGCAAGCACCTACATATCTTCATTTAGCTGCAGCTCGATGTATTATTCGATATTTGAAAGGTACTTTTCATCGTGGTTTGTTCTTTTCTGTGAAGTTTCCTATCACCTTAAGTTATACCGATTGGGTTGGTTGTTCCGATACGCGCCGATCTATTACTGGATGGTGCATGTTTCTCAGCAACTCTTTAATCTCTTGAAAGAGCAAGAAACAAGATCTAGTGTCTACGTCATCTACTAAATCAGAATATCGCGCTATGTCCTCTGCTTGTTCTGAAATCATTTGGCTTCGTGGCGTGCTGGCTGAGCTTGGTTTTCCTCAGCTTGAATCAACTTCTCTTTATGCAGATAATATTAGTGTTATCCAGATTGCTGTTAATCTCGTCTTTCATGAACGCACGAAACACATTGAAGTGGACTGTCATTCCATTCGAGAATCCTATGAGGGTGTTATATCTCTTCCTCATATCTCTTCTGATCTTCAAACGGCTGATATATTTACTAAAGCTTTTTCTCGACAGCGTCATCAGTTTGTTGTCAGCAAATTGATGCTTCTTGACCAGCCAACAACAATTTGAAGAGGGATATCAATCAGGAATAAAATAAATCAGACAAAATAAAGAGTTCCATTCTTTGCAATACTGCAAAGAGGGAAATATTATATTTGCACGGATTCTTTCCTTTTAGCTAATTATTTAGATTATGATTATGTATTAATTAAGTTACTTAATTTAGAATATAGTAAATATTATGTACCTAAAATAAATTGTACAAACTACTATTCATTGGAACGAAAGCAAAGTAAAAGACATTCAGCCTATTTGCTCAAAATATTGTCAGACGCTAGATTAATATCAATAACGGTTATCCACGCTTCGGGTAAAACATAAATGATTTAACTGTGTTTGACCCGGTCATGCCCTATCATCGTAGTTCCAATATTAGGCGCCGCGGCACCACATTAATTAGGCCTGAGTGAATAATTTGTAACAAGCAAAAATTAGATCATTGGTTCGCACAGTCTTAACCCGCTCAAGGCATGGTGTCGCAGCATCAAAATTTTTATAAATATGGATCAGTTGTAAACAATTTTTGTTTGCTCTCCGATTCAAATCCCACAAATTTATGTCATTCTTTAACTTCCTCGTTCCAAAAGACCAAAAAAGATGGTTCCAAGAGGATCGAAAGGAAAGCACTCGACGTCTAGTGGCTTCGACGCTCGTCGATTCTTCAACGTAGAAGCGTGGGTCAGGTACAAAGTAGCCCTTAAACATTGTAAGCTCATTTTGGAGTGCGAGTTCTCTAGTATGGGTGACTTCGTAGAGCAAACAATAATTAAGTGTTTGGCTCAATTCATAGCCAAGCCTGATTGAGCGATGGTCCCCGTGGTCCATGAGTTCATGGTCAACGCCCGTCAACACACAAATCATTGGGCTTGTATATGGGGAAAGTGGGCCCCTTTCGATCACTCCATCATCAACGCAGTGTACGGACTAGCCGAATACACCATTGTGGATATACAGAGTCCCCCAATAAAGAACCAAACATTAACACGGTTTTATGTTATTTAAAGCACGTGAATTCTGGCGTTAAATTGAAGGAATGAGAGGGGAAACTTCTAAACTAGCGTTGCAGTCCCGCCAGCTAACACCACAACACTCATCAATGACACCTCAGTGCCAATGCCCAGAACTAGGGCACTAGGACTCCCCCATAATTGACAGTCAGGTTTGATCGATAGAGTTCTAATGTCAAGGCCTAACCCCACAATGCTATTGAGCACGATTGTTGATTCCATGGAGCTGCATTGCCATGTGATAGAGTCGTGATGCCAGGTAATCGAACTGTAGTGACACAAGTCAATCCTCTCGGTCTTGAGGGTGGTGGCTGATTGAACTGGAATGTCGGATGACATGACATTGGGACGTCAGCAGCGCATAGGCACCTTGTACTAGTGTCATATAGCCAGCAATGGCCATCTGACATGTTCAGCAAGTGGTCATAGGACTGTTGTCATGTCAACTGGCATGGCATCTGCCACAATAGCAGCACCACCATCTGGCATTTTGGTGCAGTGCTAAAAGACAAAAATTTGAACTTGTTGAGACGCAGCAAGAACATTCCCTAGTTGGCAGACGTGGCAATTACCATGTGAGCAATGCCATGGTGTTGTGATCTAGCGTCGTAGTGCCAAATTGACTTTAAGACCTATAAAAGGGGCAGCCTCAGGCTACCCCTGGGATTGGCTGTTTCGATTCCCCCTCCCCCCCTTTCAGCCTCCTTGTGCGAAACCGAGGG
>JXCR01064177.1:47143-80888 GCA_002079205.1 Phalaenopsis hybrid cultivar | reverse complement strand
GGGGGGGGGGGGAAAGAAAAAGGAGAAAAATAGGAGTGAGAACCAAGAGAGAGATAGAAAGATAAAGTCAAGGGCTTGAAAATTGTCTTCTAGGGTTCTAAGAGAAGAGGGAAGGTGAGAGATTTCATCTTCATTACACTTCTAAGAGGGAATTGAGAGTGTTTGTAAAAAGAGAAAGGCTTTGATAGAATTTCTAGGGATTTGTTTGGGAATGATTATGAGATAAGTTGTATTTTTCATTTTTTTTGTTTGTAAACTTATTTTTATATATGAAGTTCATGTTTTATCGTATCCTTCTCATGAATTCTGATAAGTCTTCTTTATCCTTCTCCCTACTTTGAAGAAATGGTTTTGTGAAGAACTGATTTTGTTTTCTATAGTTTTAAATGTCAATAATTTGTGATGATTTAAACTCTGATCTTCATTTAATTTTTGATATGACCAATTTAATTGTTAAAATTTGTTGAGAAACATATGTTCTAAAAAGGAGATATGATTTCTACAACAAAAGAAGAATCACATTTGATTTCATGGGAGAGTATGTCATTCATGGGATTGGGTGTAAATAAATAAGGATATATACTTCGTTGGATATATAATTGAAAAATTTTAAGGTGACGGATTAGAATTTCCAATTTGGTTCAATTGATTGGAAACTAATGCGAGCATGTAAGCCCTCGGGTGATGAAGTAGTGGGAGCTCTCGAGTGACAGTCGGTATCCTCTCAGCCTAACCACGGAATTAGGGATCAAACTCTGGATTAGTCAATGTTCTTTATAGCGCTCGGAATAAGGTAGAGAATAAGATTGCTCCTATTTGGCACAAAACTGTTTTTAAATATATTTTTCAAATGATTTAAATTTCTTCACAAGCCATATTTTCATTGTAAAAAGGAAGAGTCTTTTCTCATACTTGAACTTTTCGTCAACAAAAACTTTTGTTTCATTTCAGCAATTTTACTGTTGAAAGTTTGGTATCTAGTTCAACTTAACTGTTGTAGTCGTACATCTGCATAATTAGTAACATTTCACTTGAGCAGTTTAACTTCAAACTTCACACTTTACTTTGCTTTTATTTTTATTTAATTTAAGAATAGAATATAAATAGTTAGTTTATATATATTTCCAGCTTCCCTGTGGAATTGATATCTAGGACTCCATTAGAGTCATGTATTACTTGAACGATACGTATACTTACGTTAAATGTAAAAGAGAATTGGGAGTTTAAGGGAGGTTTTAAAGATAAATTATTTTCATTAAAGTTACATTATTGTTTTGGTTACATTGCATATTTACTATTAATTTAATCTCAAGTTTTCGCGCACCAGGTCTTCACAATTAGAATAGATGATATTGCATTCATATTACATATCCCGAAAGGAAGTCATCTTTGCTTCCACAATTGGATTAGCTAAGCATATTTTTCTGCTTTAAGTGGTTGTCTGACACAATTACGATGTTTGAGGCATTCCCGACCCAAACGGGGTTATAAGTCCTTTGTGGGGTGACTCAAATTTGTAGTCGAGTCATATGTTTCTTTCCCCTCTATAGGCATCCTCGACATCTTCTTGACAGATATAAGCCCTATTTCCAATTTTTTTGTCTGAGTTATGGGAGCTTAGACGTCACTTTCTCATGGCTCTAGGCACATTAAATTACTTCAAATGATGCAACACGAGGGTTGTTGACGAGTAATTCATTGACATATTAGATCAACTACCTTCACAACTTGGTAAACTTAGGGTCATAATAGCTTGGAACGATAGTCCATGGAATCCTAATTAAGCTATCTCTACCCTTCTAGGAATTCCTTACCTACTTTTGACACCTCTTTTGGGCCCTTTGTACTCTTTGTTGAGTCTTTCGTAGTCGTTCCATGGGTTATAAGTCCTTTGTGGGGTGACTCAAATTTGTAGCCGAGTCATATGTTTTTTTCCCCTCTGTAGGCATCCTCGACATCTTCTTGACAGATATAAGCCCTATTTCCACATTTTTTGTCTGAGTTATGAGAGCTTAGACATCACTTTCTCATGGCTCTAGGTACATTGAATTACTTCAGATGATGCAGCACGAGGAATGCTGACGAGTAGTTCATTGACATGTTGGATCAACTACCTTCACAACTTGGTAGACTTAGGGTCATAATAGCCTGGGACGATAGATCTATGGAGTCCTGATTAAGCTATCTCTACCCATCTAGGAATTCCTTACCTACTTTTGACACCTCTTTTGGGCCCTTTGTACTCCTTGTTGAGTCTTTTGTAGTCGTTCCATGGGTCATCTTTTGTTAAGAGGTGGCTACTTTTTGAATTACGATGATTTACCTTCTACTTGATAGCCTAGAATTGCTTTGACAACAGGAGGTTTCCTCTACATGAATGATGAAACCCTCCGTGGTACTTAATTGTCAATAAATTTTTTAAGAGCAAGCATAACTCTTGTATCGAAAGTTTTCATGGATATCCCCTAAGATATAACTGAACACAGTGATAAGTCATCGTAGGAGGTCTCATTGAACACACAATAAAAAATAAATTTAATTTTGCTCTAGTTTTGAATGCGATGATTCTTGTAAATCTTTTCTCATATATTTTCTCAGGATGAATAAAATTTGATTCACTTTAGACCGTTCTTCTCTAGTTTATGTTACGAGGATTGTTTTACATGATGTCTTCATATTCATCCTTTTATGTTTTTCATTTTATTTGCCTATTTCAGTTATTTTCTTCTCTCGCTCAACCCCTTTTGAGATAAAGGCAGCTTGAGGAACGAGATCAAAAAAAGGCAAACATGAGAAAATGCCAACAAAAGGGGAGTAACAACTTGCTTATTTTGATCATAGACATTCCTTCTTAGGTAATTTTGATGCTTCAAATATGCTTGTGCAATCCAATTTGCAATCGGACATCGTTTAAAATATTTTGATGATCTTCGAGACGTTTGACTCGATTTGTGCAAGTCACATTCAATCCCTATCATTGTCATCATACTGGCTCATTTTGTTCATAGAACGTCCTTAGGTATTTTTGATACTTCAAATGCTTTCATGGAGTCCAGTTTGCGTTTGAACGTCATTAGGTAGCTTCAACGGCAATCTAAGTGATTTGGACTCAACTCAAGCATCATTATGTTTGCCCATCATATTTGTTGGGTGACCTCCCTTAGGCACTTTATCTGCCATCCATTGTCATTGATGGTTATACCGTTTTCCTAAACTTAGCACATATGAAGGTCAACAAAAGATTAATTTAAAGAGAGATAGTTTTAGTATAATACATTTACAACATCTCCCTAAGTAATTTGTGCCCAAAAATTGTCCAATATATGTCTTTAGAGCATTGGAATTTATTTCACAAATTGAAAAATAAGATTTCATATAGTGTGCAACATGATATTTTGAAGAATACTGGTGAAGAAGTGACAAGGGATTTCTTTGGTGTAGCTATTAAATTTAGCTTTTCAGATAGCTGTCATAGTTTTGTTTGGCTACAACTTTTTTGTTGCATTCAGAAATTATTGATAAAAATCAGCTTGTTCACAATCAAATCCGTTAGTGAGGCTATCATAAGAAAGTTGATTTATATTTTTTTTTTTTCAAAATGAGAAAAGGCTAGATTACTTGCAACTTATCAAATATTTTTTTGTTCTCATATTGGTTCTACGATTACTATACATACATTACAATTTTCCAAATAGAACCTGACAATCCAATACCATACGACAACCCTTTTAGAAGTTTTAATGCATCATAGCTCTCATTTCGCCTGAAAAATAAAATCATCGAACATGCATAACGTAATACAAGTGCCAAATAACCACACGACAAAAAAGAAAAAAAAACAACAGTTAGTTTGAAACAAGAGTTCTATCAGGATAAAGCTAATCTTACCAAAATAATGAACAAAATCACATTGAAGATTGCAACCACTCTCCATTCTGTTTTCATGTACTGTGCAACACCAGCCCTAACATGAAGGCAAAAAAATATACATATTATATTTCAAGGAGAATGTGAAGCAGATTTAAAAATATAAGTAGTTGATAAACTTGCTTGCAAGAATCACAGTCATAGCACTTCACATTACGAGCATTCTTATAAAGCTGGCAATCTTTGCTGGTGCTTGTGGGATGATAGCTTAAATCATAGTATGAAGCATTTATTGCAGGATACCCACACCTGACCAAACAGCAACAGATGCATGAAAAAGGATAAACTAGTTACTATATTCAGTCCATATTAAAAAAAACTGGGGACAAAATTGATACTTTTATAAACTTTGAAACAAAAATGATCTCCTCTAAAGAATCGAAGGACTATTTTTTACATTTTTTATTCCAGAAAGTATCTTCCAATTGAAAGTGCCATTTTCATTGATTAAAATGATCAGATATTGCATGGGAGCCAAGTAAAGACAATGAATCCCCGAAACCAACCCAAACTCCCACTACTGCACTGCCCAATACTAAACCACCCTCATCTGAGAGCCCCACTCACCTAAATCCTTTTCCAATTTATCTTCTTGTTTGCACCAACTCGAGTCCAAAATCCACATTCAAGCATTTCCTTCCCCAATTTATTATGAAGTGTTTTATACTGTATATTGTACTAGAAAAATTAGGGGAAAAGATGTGCTATATTTGTTTATTTCATTGTTCGTCCTCTCGTCGATTACAGTCGTCGCCAATCTCGCTCATAGAGGCAAAATAAAAATGGGTGTGAGAAAGAAATTAAAAAAAAATCATTTGAGGAAGCTGAAGTGCTATTTCTTGGGAATTAATAACCGTTCAATGAAATTGCAAATTCGTATGAAAATTTTTTTATAAATTCAAGATATTCAAAATACCCGTCTTGGGAAACGTAAGTATCTGTCAGAGAATTAAGTACCGTTCATGATGTCATTTATCTTTTATGCAGTTACATTGAAGGCCTACAGCGTCTTTTAAATTTGTGGATTAAAATACATATTTTTGTTCCCCGGTCGAGTGTCTCACGGCACTGACTAGTGAGTCTTTTAAGAAAGTTGGGAAGATTGACATTCTCCCCATGCCTCCTAACAAAAATTAACGTCGGGAGGCTGCCAAATTTTCATGTGATTTGGACTTGCAAATAACTTAAAGATTTTAGACCATGTGAATTAATAAAATAATTTAAAATATGAATAATTTGAGCTTAGAAAATAATTTGAATTTGAATTTTTAAAATTTAGGCTCTAATGGTTTGAAAATAATTTAAGTTCGAGCTATTAAGTTTAGGCTCTTAGGCTTGAAAATAGTCTGCATTTGAGCTTTTAACTAAGGCTCTTTGGTTTTGAAAATCAATGCAAAATTTGGGTTTTTAACTTAAACTCCTAGAGCTTAAACTTGCAAACTCCTAGAGCTTAAACTTGCAAAAAAGAAATAAATATGAAATAAGGGCAAAGCTTACGGACTGAAAATTTGACTTAGATTAGAAATGTTATAAATTTGAGCTAAGTTCATGGAATGGTAAATAGACTTAAAGATGAAATATCATAAATTGGGGGCTAAGTTTGCATTTTTAAATGCTAAAATAAAGGCTCAATACGGCAAATTCGCCACCGGATTCACAAAATAATCTGCTAACAAATAAAAAGCGATTGCCCGTAATGAAATTATTAGCCCAAAATCCTAATATTTGTTGCAGATATTCTAAGCACTGAATGAATTCAAAAAATATATAAATTTCATATTTACCTCCTAAGTCAAATGCAATATCTTGAAATTTAAGCTTACACTCTTAAAACTTACATGAGTGACACTTGAGATATTCTTTGAGTTATGAATGTTTCATGGTGTTTAAATTCATATTTTAAAAGATCACGTAAGTTGCTTAAAATCTATAGAATTCTTGAAATTAGTCAAATATATAATGTCATGACCCAACCCTGGATTTAGAATTAACCAATACGGAAACAGATAATAGTATGGTGGGAATTAAATTATCGATATTCATTCTTTATAAATATTATTTTACAAAAGATAAAGTCACTACGCAAATTCAATTAAAGTAATATATCTAAAATTATCAAATTGTTGGTTGTTCGTGTCTTCTATAAACATTTGTACATCTATCTTTCATCTTTTAATCACTTAATTAACCTGAAAGTTAATTTAAAATAATTGTGAGTTAAACAAGTTAGTGAATACTCATACTATTAAACTACAATAGTATATGAAAAAAGAAATCAAAATACATATCAGTTAAACTTTTAATAAATCAATATAAACATTTATCAAAATATTTATAGTCACATATTATGAAATAATTGATGCATTATAGTATTACATGTTGAGTAATATGAAATTATGATATAATTTGCATAAAGTGATTGAAGGTAAATGTTTGACTATGATGGAGTCACTCTTTGATGATACTAGTAGGGGAAAACTAAGGTACCCGTGCACGTATATGACAAAGGATATTGATATCGAAGTACCTTAAGTGGAGCAATTTTTAAGCAGTGCTCTTTTGACAGTTTTACAAATATATAGTAAGCTTAATTGATAAAATATTAAATATTTATATTAATTTATTAAAAAGTTCAACTGGCATGCATTTTACTTTTTTTTTCTTGTATTATTATAGCTCGGGAGTATGAGTATTCACTGGCTTGTTTAGCTCATTGCTATTTTTTTAAACTAACTTTTCAGGTTAACTAAGCGACTAAATCAGTTGTCTTGCAAAGTGGTGTCGAAATACTCTTAGAGTTTACTATGATCCCACACACCTTGTCTGATTAAACTGGAAACCGGCAGCCCCTAAGTGCCAATTAGAGATTGGGATGTCGCGGATCCATGAATGCTCAAGAATGTTCATGCTATACCCGGTAGCAATATTCCAGCGGGTGATTCCCTGTAAGAATCTAGCTCCTTCACAAAGAACTTTCTAGGTTGTAGATAAAGTTCGGTTATTTTCAAAACTCCAAACATTAGGGCCATATTTCGCAATAAGCAAGTGTGGAGAAGCGAATCCTTCTCATGGAGGAACATACAGGTGAGGCAGGCCCTTAAAGAACTTCTCCGAAGAGTGGAGGCATGAAAACCAAGCCCACCGATATTAGTAGGGGTGCAAATTTTGTTCCAGGAGACATAATGTATAAGCAGGTTGGTTGGAGCATTTTCGTCAGAGGAATTGCCTGTAGCGTTTTACAATTTGATTGAGGATGCCATTTGGACAAGGTTTCCGGAGGTTTAGGAGGAGATCTTCCAGCAAGAGGAAGACAGGGATTGAAGGGATTACGGTCATAGGAAAGCTAGGATTTTGGTTCAGGGCTCTGATACCATGTTGAAAACAAATATGATGAGTAAAAATTCACAAGTTGGTTACAGGGAAACCAATCACTCCTAATTTATTAACTTTACAAATATATCTATTCTCAATTATGAAAGTAAATAATTCTAAAATAAAGGAAAAAAAATAAAATAGCAACAAATCAAGGGGTTTTCAAAAATAGTCTCAATCAAATCTTCATGATCTCCATGGAGACCGGCTGGTCCACCAGAGGTAGAATCGTAATCCTTGTCAAATTTCCACAATAACTATGATGGAAGTGCCGTTGTATGAGTTGTGTGAATGTAATTCAATAGTTTCTTCATCAAGAAATGTTTTGTAATGAAATAAAGATATTTAGCAATGTTCTAGTGATAACCGTGTAAATTTCAAGTTTTATCAAAGTCAAATCAAATCACAATCGAACCATCTTAACAAAGATTAAAATGAAATAGCAATCCATGATTAAATTTCAAATCAAGTGATCGTGAATCGATACAATTTTGCAACAAAATAGAATTAGCTCCAAATTGAATTGTTTGCATCTCTATCTAATCAAAAAGAAAGTTTCGAAGGATTGTCTTCTTTCATTAAAAAAAAGATAAATTTCATACATGCCACATAATTCTTATGGATTTACGTATCTAACACCTTAAGTTCGATATTTACATTTATAACACTATGGTGTTATAAACCTATGCATAAAAAGGTGCATTTGATTTTTAAAAAGTTAGTAAAAGTGGCATTTTTTATTTGTTAAAGAAAAGTGCTGTGAATGTAAATAATAAAGTTTAACTGTTAGATATTTAAATACATAACAATTGTCTGGTATGTATGTAAATGACCCTTAAATAAAAATGCAAAGGTGCATAGCATACTCTGAGGGTGGACGACAACAACCTGCCTCAATTGGGGTCAACTCTGCTGATTTGTATGCCTTAAGGTTCTGCAATAGAGCGATGCATGTTAAAAAATACATATATTGATGAACTAAAATAGATTATTTTCTAAGATTATTTCTAGAAAATAATATAAACAATAGACCTTGTACTTGATAGGCAAGTTATTACAATCATCAGTCTTCACAAGGCAGCTCTTCAAGCGGCCCCAATTTTTGGTATTGTTGAGCTTGAATCGCCATAATGATGCATAAAAGTAGATGTTGAATTCATACATTAGAATACAAAAAGAATAAAATAATTTGGATCAGGACATCTTCACCTAAATTTGATTAAAATTAGCTTTATAAACTTTGAATTTGCTTCGAGATGCATGCAATGCAATCTTTTATAGATTTCTAATGTAATTCACTCATTTCAAAACAAACCCGAGAGTTATAAAACCCATCCAAATCCAATTGGGGTCAGAATATCCTGACCCAAAATTTTTCCTTAAAAAAAGCATGAAAAACTAAGAAGAGTTAAAAGACCTCACCTGCCTTAAAAACCAGACGCTATAGTCTTGAAGATGATATTCTTTGAACCTGGAAAAAAGAGGAAGATTTACATAAATACCACTTAATTCCTATGTATTTACATATCTAACACCTTAACTTCAACTTTTACATATATGCCACCTTGTCTATATGCATGTAAAGGGTGTATTTCACCTTCTAAAAGTTAGAACAGAGGTAATTTTTTATGTGATATAAAGGTGTGAGATATGTAAACACATAGGAATTGAGAGAAAAGTATGTAAATGCAACTAACAAAAATGTCATCAATGTGACAACTAAAGACTTAACTACATAGCGCATCCATAGAATTCCATTAACTTCAGAGGAAATGACTGCTCAAATTGTCAAAATAAAGATGTTGAAGCCCATCAGTGAAGACCAAAACCACAATATATTGGGACATATGTATATGTTTCAATAAAGTTTTGATGGCTGAAGATTATTTAAGATAACCTAAATGCTCAAAATAAGGAAGAGCAAGTAGTATATTCTTAATTAAAGCACAAATTCACTTCAAGCAATTACATTTGCAATACAATCAGTAGTTTACCTTACTCCAGACACAGCATGGCCAGACCCATTGTTAGTTATGATAAACCTACAGTAACATCAAGGAAAACCTTTTATCAATAAAACATAAATAACTTATCAGCTTCAATAAACCTTATAACACAGCAATCATAATCTCAAACAATCAAGCCCGCATCAAATAATTCATAAAGCTCAATCAGATCTGAAAAATTAAAAGTGAAACTATTAAAGAAGATCATATCAAATGAGAAAAAAAAAACATCATCTAGGCAAAAAAATTGATCGAAAAGAAGGCATACCAATTCAATGAAATTATGTTATCAACCTTGGCTAACTTTTTACTATCAGAAAATGTATGGAAGATACTAAACTAGCTAAATTTAAAATTTTGCACAAGAAAACTTACGCCAGCACAGTGAAAACCAAAATTGCCACCAACATCAAGAATAGCAGTGCCAAGTACTGAAATTTTGCAGTCAAGACCACCTTAAAACTCATATGATAGAGAAACTAATATTGAAAGTTGTCACACATAAGAAGAAATTGAAAGGATACCACCCACAGCAGAACAATAATGTTTTTCAAAGCTCCAAGAAATCCAACCAAGGACCTAAAGAGTTGAGGAACCACACAAACCAGAGAAAAAGAAGATTAGAAGCTAAACTCTGAATGTGAAAATTAAATATTATACTTATAACCGGATAGAAATCTTGCATCAGGAGTATTAGAGCACCGAGACCAATCACAGGTAGTGTCAGTGTTCTGTGGCACTGATCATGGTGAGTACTCATCCATATTCCAAAAAAAATAACTCCAAATCCCATTATCTGCAGCACAAATTTCAGGTTTTTACATGTTAAAACTTAAGAGAAAACAGTGGAAGTTTATAAACAAAAATATCTTCTTTCTTTTCCTACTTCTCAGCCATTTAAATTCACAGATGCAACACAATACCCCTTCTACTCTTCCAGTTGATTTCCCAAGTTCAAATTTTCGGTAAATCTAGCCTGGCAGGCATCAAGTAGATAATGCGGCCAGAAGGAAATGATTGGACATTCATGTACGCAAAGTATAAATGAAGCATGAAGAACCAAAATGAAAAGAGAAGAAAACTTTCAAATATTATGATTCCCGGAACCCCTTCTACTCTTCCAGTTGATTTCCCAAGTTCAAATTTTCGGTAAATCTAGCCTGGTGGGCATCAAGTAGATAATGCGGCCAGAAGGAAATGATTGGACATTCATGTACGCAAAGTATAAATGAAGCATGAAGAACCAAAATGAAAAGAGAAGAAAACTTTCAAATATTATGATTCCCGGAACTGTGATGTGAAGGATGTGCAAAAAAATCAAATCAATAAGCAATTTTGATGAGAAAAGGGAATGCAGACTACGGAAGCAGTTACCATTGTGAGAAAATTGATCCATCGGATCACGAAGGTGCTCGTTCCTGCGCTCATCTGGCTCGGAACTCGGAAGCTTCGATACGTAGACGGTGATGGGAGCTAGCGAGAGAGAGGGCGACTGTAGAATCTTCGAGTTAGGAGCTGTAAAGCGAACTGAGAAGCATGGGCATACGCGTAACACACACAAGCAATTAAAACGGGACACCGTAGGTAATAAATTATAATTTTATTTAGTTACGATATAAATGATATATTTAAAAAAATATATTTATCAAAATATAATAAATATATTAATATTAAAGTAATAAACACCACAATAATTTTTAAAAATTTATTATAAAATTTAATAATTAATTTAAAAAAAATGAAGTATGAAATATAAAAATAGCATTTTGATAATTTAAAACATACATATTTAATTAATATAAACTAAATATTATGAAAATTTAGAAGTAAAATTTTTAAAAGATATATTGTCTGTTCTTCTTCCATCACTAAATCAGTCATGTGGCACTGAGAAATTATAATCATTTATTTTACCAAATTTCATTTATTCTCTTGTAAAAGATACTGAGAAATTGTAATCATTTCTTTCACCAAACTCCATCTATTGGTTTCTATTTTCCAATATCTTTTCTCTCCATTGGAAACTCCCATACAGGGTCCACCTCATGTTTCCAATCAAACAGACCAGTTTTTGCCAATCAAACCCGGGTCAACCTGGTTCGATGTCTGTTCAATCTGATTCGATGCAGGTGAGGTTATTAAGCCAGCTCAAATCATACCATTCATGGGTTCGCGGTTGAATCGGTCGAATCGAACAGTCCAGACCGATTTTCTAAACCATGCTTAGAGTATTCCTAACCAGCAGCTAAGTCCCAAGAAATGGAAAATTCACATATTGTAGGACACAATTCTTATGATTTTACATATCTCACACCTAAATTTGACATTTATATACATATCATTTTGGTGCTTTAAATTTATACATGAATATATATATTTCACTTAAAAAAAAAGATTAAGATGTAATGTTAAATATTTGAATGTTATTTGTGTAAATATAAAAATTTAGATGTGAGATATATGAATAAATAAGAATTGTGTGTTAAGTTTGTAAATAAGATATGTTATATCGCTCTTATCACTAGTTGGTTGCTAATCCGACGTTAACATGTAATAAACAAAAAAAATATAAAAAAACAATTAAATTTTCACATACTTGCATATGACAAATACAATAAATATAATATGATATTCATCTATCATCATAACTCATAAAAACATCTCCAACATACATATCATGATACCAAATCAGATTAAATATAAACGGATTGAAGTGCTCAGAATTCACAACATAAAAAACTAAAAGTTCGTACAATAATGAAATGAAAAAAATATATAGTCAGCCCCTATACCAGGGGAACTTCATCAAGCATAGAAAAAAATATAGTGGTCATCCTCATCATCATCCTGATCCTCCTCATCAAACGGATGCATGTACCACTTACTCTAGAAATCAAAACTCTCTATCAGACGTGTTAGACTATGTGCAATGAGTTGTTGTCCTTCGCGCACCTATCAGAGTTCTTCATTCATCATCGTCAAATGCATGGAAAGCTTCTCATGTTGAGCTTGTAACGAGTTAGGCCACCCACAGTTACTCGGCTTCAAATGTCATTCTCTTTGCTCCGAGATCGTACACTCTCCTCTTTTCTTTCCTGTTGTCTGCGTCTACAACTCAAAATCGAACCGCATAGAGGTAGAATGGCTACCACTGCTGACGGAAGGTGACCTTTAGCTAGTCATCTCCATCTGTCTCTCTGCACTCCTTAAAGATTATTTTTAGTTGATTCGATATGGGACAATATGTAGCTTTGATTTTATTACTTTACATGCATTTATCTCTTACAGTTCTAACCTCCTTTCCTTGCAATACTCTTTCAAATTCATTATTGTTTTGATATTATCCTTTGTTTTTCAATTGTTATCAAGAACAATATTAAATATATTATCAATTTTTCTTTTTCAATATACATAACATTCAGATCATGTCTAATCATATTAGCTTTCCAGCATAGAAGATTCCAAAAAATACACTGCTTCATCCAATTATGTGCAACACCATAATCTAGAAGACAACTTAAGACTAATTTTGGGCTCTCAGTGATATTCAAAACTTCACTAATCATCTGCAGTATATCACTTCCACTAATCATTAGGGGTAGACTTTATTTTTTAACTCTATTTTTGAAAAATACATCTTTCTTCCTCCAGAATCGGCGATCACACGCTAAGAACTGACAATCAAACCAGATTTTTTTTCTTCTATGCTTTAATGTAAATGTTTTAGACATGTCCATGCAGTATGGGCATGCATAGGCTCTTCAACACTTGCAATAAAATCACTAGTTAATGCTTTTCTTCCATGATATAATCTGTTGTACATCCACGATCTTACTTTTTGTATATTCATCTGCACTATAAATGTAGCTCTATAGATTAATGCACTTACACATTACACAGCCTATTTGAAACCTTAGGTCACCTACACATCATACACGAAAACTATAGCCCAAAAATCCAAATAAAATAAACACTGGCTTAACTCCACCATATCTTACATATCACAAATTTCTTATGCATTTACATGCCTCACACCTAATTTTCATATTTATGTACATAGGACAAATTTCTTATGGATTTACATATCTCAACCCTAAATTTTATTTTTACATACATAACACAAACATCTTTCGTATTTCCATATATATCTCACCCCCAAATTTTCATATTTACATACATAACATAAATTTCTTATGTATTTACATATCTCACACCAAAATTTTCATAGTTACATACATGGCACAAATTCCTTAATGTATTTATATATTTCATTTCTAAAATTTCATATTTACATACATAGCACGAAATTTCTTTTGCATTTACATATCTCACACCTAAAATTCATATTTACATACATAACAAAATTTCTTATGCATTTACATATCTCACTCCTAGATTTCATATTTACACCTTTACAAATCTCACACCTAAAATTTCATATTTACATATATAGCACAAATTTCTTATGAATTTACGCATCTCACACCTAAATTTTCATATTTACATATAACTCAAATTTCTTATGCATTCATGTATCTCACACCAAAATTTCATATTTACATACATACCACAATTTTCTTATTCATTTACATTTCTCACACAAAAATTTAAATACATAGCATAAGATTCTTATGCATTTACATATCTCACAATTAAACTTAGGGAAAAACATAAAATCCATTTGCATTGCATACCTAATAATGGAATATGAAATAAACTTAGCAAAACCTATGTATTTTTGAATCTTACAGCTATGCGAGGAAAAAAAAGATGAAAACTTATGCTAAATCGTAGCTTGGACGTGCGGAAGAAGATTTCTCACCTTGGACGGGGTTGGAGTGGTGAAACGAAGCTAGATTTGCCAAAGAAGCTTATGTGGTGAAGAAACAAAGCCGAAGGAAAAAGAGCGCGCGAAGTAGAGCTGCGGTTCACAGTAACCCTATTTTAGGGCTCTAGCTTTGGATTTAGCATCGTCTATGGCCGACACTGACAAGTGAGTTCAGCGTCGGGCATAGTCCGCGCTAAACCGATGCTATAGTGTCGGATTAGTGACATCTGCTCACTGGGCCGTCAGCGTCATTTCTTATGATTTTGGGATCGTGGAGTGATGCTAACGAATGCTAATCAATCAATAATTTTGTGTCGGAAATATTTCCAACACTAATTCAAACGCAAATTAATAGTTTTTCTATACTCGTTGTAACTCAGTTATGACTATTAAAACTAGATAACTATTATACATATATCATTATTAGCATTGTAATTATATATTCCTTAATTACAAAAAAAAACATAAACTATGTACTTATAATTGTATAGTGGATTACTTTGAGTGAACTACACCTCATATATTTTTCGTCTTTTTAAGATTTTTTCACGTAAAATATCATGATGTCTTCTCCCGCTCTATTATTTGCATGTGTTGGATCTTCCTAAACCACTAAGATATTTTAAAATTGCAGCCTTTACATACGCATCACCCAATTCTTATGTATTGACATATCTAATGGCTAAACTTTGTTTTTCACCTTTCTACCATCCAAATCTTTCATATCACATAAAAAGATCACTATTTCAACATTTAAACACAAATGTAAAAATTAATTTTTAGGTGTTAGTTGTGTAAATAGAGATGAATTCAGTGCTATGTATGCAAATCTTCCTTTAACGTTTAGCTTATAATATGTTTTTGCTTGACATTAACATAAAGATCACGCGTGTTGATCTTAGTGTAAACAAAGAATATTGCGGATTATAGATGTTAAGCGTCCATCAAGAGGTCCGATAGATGGGTATGCCGAGAAGGCGGTGGCCCGGGGATGGGCATGTCATGAAGGCAACGACTCGATAGATGAGTATGTCGAGATAAGTGACATGTTGTGTCGGTTTTATCATTGATCCATGTTTTATGTAACAAGTAATATTATTAGTGATGGGAAAAAGAAGATAAAAAACAATGTAAAACAAATTTAGCTTTTCATGAACCCAAATTTTGAATTGTGATAAGAAAATTACAATTCACTAAACATAACAACAAAACAAATGAATTGATAAATAAAATAAAATTAAAGGAAAAAATAAAAAGAATGCAACAAAAACACAGAAGAAAAAGAAGTAGAAAATAGAAAAAAATGGGCTTATATATTATTGATCTTGTGTGTGTTGGGGATCTTGAGGTNAGTTGAGGAACCACACAAACCAGAGAAAAAGAAGATTAGAAGCTAAACTCTGAATGTGAAAATTAAATATTACACTTATAACCGGATAGAAATCTTACATCAGAAGTATTAGAGCTCCGAGACCAATCACAGGTAGTGTCAGTGTTCTGTGGCACTGATCATGGTGAGTACTCATCCATATTCCAAAAAAAATAACTCCAAATCCCATTATCTGCAGCACAAATTTCAGGTTTTTACATGTTAAAACTTAAGAGAAAACAGTGGAAGTTTATAACAAAAATATCTTCTTTCTTTTCCTACTTCTCAGCCATTTAAATTCACAGTACTCTTCCAGTTGATTTCCCAACTTCAAATTTTCGCTAAATCTAGCCTGGCGGGCATCAAGTAGATAATGCGGCCAGAAGGAAATGATTGGCCATTCATGTACGCAAAGTATAAATGAAGCATGACGAACCAAAATGAAAAGAGAAGATAACTTTCAAATACTATGATTCCCGGAACTGTGAAGTAAAGGATGTGCAAAAAAATCAAATCAATAAGCAATTTTGATGGGAAAAGGGAATGCAGACTACGGAAGCAGTTACCATTGTGAGAAAATTGATCCATCGGATCACGAAGGTGCTCGTTCCTGCGCTCATCTGGCTCGGAACTCGGAAGCTTCGATACGTAGACGGTGATGGGAGCTAGCGAGAGAGAGGGCGACTGTAGAATCTTCGAGTTAGGAGCTGTAAAGCGAACTGAGAAGGATGGCATACGCGTAACACACACAAGCAATTAAAACAGGACACAGAAGGTAATAAATTATAACTTTATTTAGTTATGATATAAATGATATATTTAAAAAAATTATTTATTAAAATATAATAAATATATTAATATTAAAGTAATAAACACCACAATAGTTTTTAAAAATTTATTATAAAATTTAATAATTAATTTTAAAAAAATTAAGTATGAAATATAAAAATAGCATTTTGATAATTTAAAACATATATATTTAATTAATATAAACTAAATATTATGAAAAATTAGAAGTATAATTTTTAAAAGATATGTTGTCTGTTCTTCTTCTATCACTAAATCAGTCATGTAGCACTGAGAAATTATAATCATTTATTTTACCAAACTTTATTTATTATCTGCTGAAAGATACTAAGAAATTATAATCATTTCTTTCTTAAACTCCATCTATTGGTTTCTATTTTCCAATGTCTTTTCTCTCCATTGGAAACTCCCATACCGGGTCCACCTTATGTTTTCACTCAAAGCTTTTGCCAGTCAAACCCGGTTCAACCTGGTTCGATGTCTGTTCAATCTGGTTCAATGCAGGTGCGGTTATTAAGCCAGCTCAAATCAGACCACCCATGGGTTCGCGGTTGAACCGGTCGAATCGAACAGTCTGAACCGATTTTCTAAATCATGCACAGAGTATTCCTAACCAGCTAGCTAAGCACCAAAAAATGGAAAATTCACATATGTAGGACACAATTCTTATGAATTTACATATCTCACACCTAAATTTCATATTTATATACATATCATTTTGGTGCTTTAAATTTATACATGAAAATATATATGTCACTTAAAAAAAAGATTAAAATGTAATGTTAAATATTTGAATGTTATTTGTGTAAATATAAAAATTTAGATGTGAGATATATGAATACATAAGAATTGTGTGCTAAGTTTGTAAATAAGATATGTTATATCACTGTTACCGCTAGTTGGTTGTTAATCCGACGTTAACATGTAAGAAACAAAAAAAAATACAAAAAAACGATTAAATTTCTACATAGTTGCATATGATAAATACAATCAATATGATATAATATTTATCTATCATCACAACTCATAAAAACATCTCCAACATACATATCATGATACCAAATCAGATTAAATATAAACGGATTGAAGTGCTCATAATTCACAACATAATAGACTAAAAGTTCGTACAATAATGAAATGACAAAAACATATAGTCAGCCCCTATACTAGGGGAACATCATCAAGCTTAGAAAAAAAACATAATCTTCATCATCATGATCCTCCTCCACATCAAACGGATGCATGTATCACTCACTCTAGAAATCAAAACTCTTTACCAGACATGTTAGACTATGTGCAATGAATTGTTGTCCTTTGCGCACCTATCAGAGCTCTTCATTCATCATCGTCACATGCCTAGAAAGCTTCTCATGTTGAGCTTGTAACGAGTTAGCCCACCCACAGCTGCTCGAGAATGCTCGGCTTCAAATGTCATTCTCTTTGCTCCGAGATCGTACACTCTCCTCTTTTTCTTTCCTGTCGTCTGCGTCCACAACTCAAAATCAAACTGCATAGAGGTAGAATGGCTACCACTGCTAACGGAAGGTAAGGTTTAGCTAGTCATCTCCATCTGTCTCTCTTGGAGCTGCTCGCACTCCTTAAAGATTATTTTTAGTTGATTCGATATGAGACAATAAGTAGGTTTGATTTTATTACTTTACCTGCATTTATCTCTTGCAATTCTAACCTCCTTTCCTTGCAATACTCTTTCAAATTCATTATTATTTTGATATTATCTTTTGTTTTTCCATTGGTATCAAGAACAATATTAAATATATTATCAATTTTTCTTTTTCAATATGCATAACATTCAGATCATGTCTAATCATATTGGGTTTCCAGCAAAGAAGATCCAAAAAATACTCTGCTTCATCCAATTATGCGTAACTATAATATAGAAGACAACTTAAGACTAATTTGGGGCTCTCAGTGATATTCAAAACTTCACTAATCATCTGCAGTATATCACTTCCACTAATCCTTAGGGGCAGACTTTATTTTTTAACTCTATTTTTGAAAAAAATGCATCTTTATTCCTCCATAATGGGTGATCACATGCTAAGAACCTTCAATGACAATCAAACCAGAAAATTTTTCTTCTATGTTTTAAAGTAAATGTTTTAGACATGTCCATGCAGTATGGGCATGCATAGGCTCTTCAACACTAGCAATAAACTCACTAGTTAATTCTTTTCTTCCAGGATATAATATGTTGTTCGTCCACGATCTTAATCTTTGTATATTCATCTGCACTATAAATGTAACTCTATAGATTAATGCACTTACACATTACACAACCTATTTGAAACCTTAGGCCACCTACACATCATACACGAAACCTATAGCCCACAACTCCAAAGAAAATAAACACTAGCTAAACTCCACCCTAATTTTAGATATCACAAATTTCTATGCATTTACATGTCTCACACCTAAATTTCGTATTTACGTACATAACATAAATTTCTTATGGATTTACATATCTCACTCTTAAATNATGGATGAAATATTGGATCTCCTTGCTTCTGTTCGCCAGAAGACTTTTTCGCGGTCAACCTGAACAAAGATGGGGGTTATTTAGGGGCTGTTTCGATGCAAGTTGGATGTAACTCGAGTCTCGAGTATGAGTTAGCAAGTCCTGAAAATAGTTTGGAATTACATCTGTTAAATGTTATTAAATCCTGATAAATTAATGGGTTATTTGTTTTACGATTTAAGATTTGTGAAAAAATTTCTTGAATTAGTTGAATCCTATGGAATGGCGGCACTTGGGCACATTTGAGGCAGTTTTTCGGCACGGTGCGTTTTGAAAATGTCGGGTTACCTGTTTGGAAACCACGGAACGGTGGCTTTGTGGGATAAGTTAGGTTAAACGTGAGCTGCGGGTTCAACCCCGCGACTTGCATTTCTTCGCTATTTTATTACGTCGCTACCCCGGGTAACACCTCCCCGTGACCTGCTCTCGGCACTCTACCATTTCTTTTGCCCTAAGGTAACACATCTCTCGCCTGTCTCTCTCGTGCCTCTCTCACTCCTCTCTCCGGTGGCAACATGTTGCATTTCTCCTCTCCCTCTTCCCTCCGATCTTTGGCTCTATTTGGTTATTGTGCTCTCCGTCCTCCCACATTATCATCCATCATATATCTCTTTGTTTTGGAGTTAATTTTCGATTTGTGGCTTACTATTTGTGATTTGTGGCTTTCTGATTTACGGTTTAAAGTTTTGAGGTTGGGAATTTGCAATTTAATTTTGAAATAATTACATACAGGGCACCCAAAACATTACTATTTACAAATCAAGCACCCAGGTGATTTTTTGAACTATGAAACCGATGCATTTTCGCTTGAAATGATCAAACCATTATGAATTTGATTAAAATGAAAACTATGGGTTTGGGTTTTATCATGACCTATGATATTTGAGTGAGAATTTGAAAAATGAATAAAAAAAGATGCTTGATTTGTAAATAACAATGCTTTGGGTGTCCTATATGTAATCACCCCCTTTTTTCTTGTGTTCTGTGCTCTGTGTGCTATTCGGTTGATGGTGCTATCCGGTTTGTGGTAGTTGTGATTCTGTGGTGGTTGCTCGAAAAAGTGCTTGTGATTTTTTATGGTGGTGATGTTGCAATGTGCATTGTGGGTTTGCCCAAAATTTTTTATGGCAGTGAATTTTGGTAGTTGCCCGAAATTGTGGTAATGGTTTCGTCGTGGTTGCCCGAGATTGTGGTTGCCCGAGATTATGGTTGCCCAGTCTTGCTCAATTCAGTTGTGCTAGTGATGGCGTGGTTGCGATGGGTTGGTAGTGGTAGTGATGGTGGCGGTGGTGTGCTGTTGGTGTGGTGAAGAGATGATGGTATTGTGGTGTTGGTGGTGGTGGTAGTCATGTTGTGGTGGTTGTATAGTGTAGTAGTTGTGATGGTGTGGTGCGGAAGTGGTGGTAATGGCGTTGTGTGGAGGTGATGGTGTGGTGTTATTGGGTTTTAAAGTGGTGGTGGTTGCAATGTTGTGTTGGTTGTGTGGTGTGCTAGTGGTTGTGTGGTGTCATAGTGTCGATGTGGTAGTGTTGGTGTGTTACTGGTGGTAATGGTGGTAATGGTGGTAATGTGGTGTGGAGGTGATGGTGCGGTGATAAAGGGATTTTGGTGGTGTTGTTGGTAATGTGGTTGTGGTGGCAGTGGCGATGTTGTGGTGGTTGTGTGGTAGTGGTGTTAATGTGGTAGTGGTGTTGGTATTGCGGTAATGGTGTGGTGTTGATGTGGTGGTGGTGATGATATGTTGATAGTGCTAGTGATGTGGTTGTGTGGCGTGGTAGTGATTTTGTGGCGATGTTTCCTTTCATTTACATTTTCAAGTTGTGGTATCTTAAATGAAAGTTTTTGTTTTTTTGACAAATATTTGTTGATTATTTCTTTTCAATATCACTATTATTACGATAAAAGAAATCAGTTCGTCTGCTATGTGTAATAAAGGTGTCAAACTAATATTTTGCGACCTCTGCTTTAAGGAGATGAAATTGGGAAATAGGCCAATAACCTATTTTAACAAGAAGGGTTGATAAAATATTATAAAAAAGTTTAAGGAAAACAGATAAAGTGATTACGATAGAATACAATTGGGATCAATCAAAAAAGGATTGAAAATTTTTGAGAGATTTAAAGAGAGGATTCACGGGCTTGGTTTAGAATCAGATAAAGTGAACAATTGATGTTTCGGAAGAATGACAGGTCGAAAGATTGAAGGTGAGAATATAAGAAACGTTTACTCCTTTAATCAATTGTATTTATTCTTCAAATACATTAAGATCTTAATCCTCTATTACTTTGTAGGTATTTTTCACACACATTGACTTCAATAGAGCTCATGAAGATCATTCACAAGTCTCTGTTGGAGCATATGAATATTGCCTAAGACAATTTTTATCACAGGCTAAAAGTGATTTGCCTGAAACTTGTAGTCAGGATGGGAAGAAGCAAAAGAGATGATAGAGTTGAGAGAGTGAATTACGAACGTCATCGTTGCCGGTTGCATGAAGCGATTGTATGTTTCCGTGATACTTTATTTACAATTTGTTGTGAAAATGTTTATTATTTATTGTATTGATAGTTTATGCAATGATGCCCATTTTGAATTTCAATGTAGGGTGTCTTCTGTTTCCAGTTCTTTTGCATGAATTTCCTCCCACTTGGATGGTCTGTGAGGCAACCGAGGGAATAAAATGTAATGTAAATTTTTATTACATTTTTTATTTTTTGGTTTGGAGGTCTATGATGATATATTCGACTATATGAGTTCTTCTAGATGACCTATAAGTTGTTATTGGTTCTTGCACGTATGCAATCGCCATGAAGGTAACCAAGTACCTCTTTTTTTTGAGTCGTATGACTTGGATGGCCTTTGAGATAATATGCATATGTAACACATACGAACTCGGTATTACGTGGTTTAAAAACAACTAAGAACCCCTTTTTTATAAGATCTACTATCTTCTTGTGGTGGTAGATTCGTTAACTTAAACTATGTTCTCTGAGACCTCACAATTTCATAAAACTTGAATTGAGTATTTATACTATTCTTTATCACTAATTTTGATATAAGAGTTTGCACTTTGTGATTTTAAACTTTCAAAAAAGATGAGTTCAAAGACTTCCAATACTTCCGGAGCATTGTACTGCTACTGTGAACTGCAATGCTCCCTACGTACTTCGCGACAGTTTTATAAGTGAGCTATGAGAGAGTTTTATAAGTGTCCAAGGAGAAGAACAAAAAATTGTGACTTCTTTAGGTGGACGTAACAGTTCGAGGATTCCACCGCCAATAGTGATTAGACACAGAGACTTTTGTTGGTGGACGAATTATCTTGTGACATTAACCAATTGTATTTTAAAAATAATATTATCATATTATTAATTATTATTTTAGTAAAATTATTTATAATTTTGATTTTCGTGTTATTCATTGTTTTGTGAGCTGTTCATTTTTATTTTATAACATTCAAACTGGATATTTGCTTTCAAATATAAAACGTGCTAGCATGATTGGTTCTGTTATAAAAAACACTATTGTACAGGGGCAGAAAAGTTATTTGTTCAGAAATAGTTGCATCACATCTGTTATAAAACTGCAAAAAACAAACAGATGGTTAGCATTTCTACAACTTCTGCGCAACCGTTTTTTAATAAGCTGTGGCTGCCCCAAACAGACCCTTAAAAATACTGAATAAAGTGAAAACATGATCTCCGACGCACCTTAGTGATGCATTTACATACTTTTTAGTGCATTTAGATGATGTATTTGAACACTTTTTGGCAATGATTAGCATAATTTTTTAAATATTTTAATTGAATTTAAAACTTGTCTCATTGTGAACGCATGACTTGAAAGTTTACATATTTTATTGTGAATTTGTTTGTTGTTTGTACAATTATTTTGTCATTGGGATGCATGCAATAATTCATTTTGAATTTCTTGAGGACCATCTTTGTGAGCTTGCATGCATGTATGATGTATTTGGTGGCGAACTTTATGAGTTAAAATCTTTTATGTACTCTAAGGTGTTAATTGCTATCCATGTGACTGAAATTTACTTAAGCGGACCATGCAAGAAGTTAGTTTTAATATTATAAATAGAGGCCAACCCTTTGTTCATTCCCACTATACAAGTTTTTATCCTCTTCAAAGTTTTGAAAGCTTGGGTGTGGTGAGAAAGTTTTGCCCGTGCTCATGTTTGAGTTGTCAAATTCATTGCAAGTCCCTTCCAAACCCTATTTTAGTTTCTTTCGTCCACTATTAAGCCCCCCATGTTTAGAAATTTTGTTCTCATTCATCATTAACATTCTTCATTTCATCTTATTTTCATTTTTTAATATGAATTTTATCATTTAACTCCTCTTTGTCTTGTGTTTGTCCCATGAATGTCATTTTATTCTTATCCCGCTAGAGTCTTATTAATCTGAATTTTGGCAGCACTCTACCATTACCCCTTACATAGGCAATGACAGAATCCTGGGCTTGCCCAAAATGCCAGGAAAAGTGTGCATGAGAGCTGTAAACACCACGAATAAGTCCTATAATCCCACTATGTCATAATAGGTCTATACGAGGCTTCAAATTTATATGAAATTTTTTAGCATGAATTTATCTCCTGCATCAAAAAAGATGTACATGAGTACTTAATTTTGGTGGTTCATATCTTGTCCCTTAAACATAAAGAGAAAGTCAAATGCGATAATTCACTTACATGAGAAATTTTCAAAAACACTACTTCCCAGCTGAGTTAAGAAAGGNAAATGCGATAATTCACTTACATGAGAAATTTTCAAAAACACTACTTCCCAGCTGAGTTAAGAAAGGAAAAAAATATGTGCTTATCTTTGGCGATTTAACAAGATCAATTTTGCACTTCATACCTTCGTGTGCACGAGGCAAAAAAAGTTGTTAAATCTGATAAGGTCAAAATCCACAAATTATTTGGTTCCCTCTCTCTCCATTTTTCCTTTTTTTAAAATTTTTTTTTTAATTCCATTTGAGAGAGAAAGGGAGAGTGAGAGAGAGACGGTTNAATATATTTTACTTACCTATGCTTAGAAGGTGCTTCAATTTTTAAAGGTTGATATTTTTTTTATGTGATTCCAAATTTTTAAAAATGAAGTAGACAGATTCATGCATAAATATCAANTCATTCCGAAAATTGTTGCATCGATTTTATCATTGATCCATGTTTTATATAACAACTAATATTATTAGTGATGGGAGAATGATGATATGAACAATATTTTATCGAGAAAGAAGATAAAAAACAAAGTAAAACAAATTTAGCTTTTGATGAACCCAAATTTTGAATTGTGATAAGAAAATTACAGTTCACTAACATAACAACAAAACAAATGAATTGATAAAGAAAATGAAATAAAGGAAAAAATAAAAAATGCAACAAAAACACAGAAGAAAAAGAAGTAGAAAATAGAAAAAAAGGGGCTTATATATTATTGATCTTGTGTGTGTTGGGGGTGTTGAGGTGGTTCCTGTTCTGGGTTGGCCTCCACCTCCTCCTTCTTCTTCATTGAAGCAGTTTTTATGAGATGGTTATAGCTTCCTTTCTCCATAAACAACTGAGAAAAATGGTGTTTACAGTAAAGAATGCCGTCCAATGCTGCGTAGCTCGATGGTGTGAGAGTGCAGCCGCCATGGGAGCACTTGAAGCAGGTCTTGTGGTATGATTCTCCCTCCACATTCAACTGTAGAATATGATAGAGACAAAGAGAGAGAGAGAGAGAGAATATTTAGCTGGTAAGAAGTTCATCTTAATTTGTTTATCGCTTATTTTCATATATCATCATCATTTATTATTTTACTACAATTATTTGAGGATCATTTTATAACTAATGATTTTCTTTTTATAATTAAATAATATCCAAAATATTGATATTCACAAATTAATCTCCCAATTGATTTTTTTGAACCATGGAACAAATGCAATTACATTTGACATGATAAAATCATTGAGAATTTGATAAAAATGAAAAACATGGATCGGAGTTTTATCATGAATTTTGATATTTCAATGAGAATTTGAAAAATAGATGGAAAATGACGGTTGATTTGTAAAAATTAAATTTAATTTACGAAGTATTTAAATTATATTTTCTAAGTCCTCGTATTTATAAACGTATGCAGTGTATTTTCTTTAATAAATATATATTTTTGCCTTTAATTCAAAATAATATCTTTCAATTTTTGAAATTACTCTAATTAAAAGAGTTCGAAATTCAAATATCTTATATCATTTTATTTATGCTTGAAAAGAAGCAAAAAGTTAATAATAGTGATTATTTTGGAGCATGTGATATGAAATATTTGAGTGTTGATTATAAATGTAAAAATCAAAATTTAATTTTGTAAATACATCACAATTGTGTAGTATGTATGTAATTTAGAGAGAGAGAGAGAGAGAGAGAGAGAGGTCAAACCTTCTCTAGAGGATAAGCTGTCTTCTTGCATACAGCACATTTGTCTTGTGTTCCTGAGAACATCTGTGATACCTTGCTTGCTGCTCTGTTCTGTAATTATAAACATGAAATAATTTACTAATTAATATCAATTAACAACAATAATTAGNTTCAGATATCTTATATCATTTTATTTATGCTTGAAAAGAAGCAGAAAGTTAATAATAGTGATTATTTTGGAGGATGTGATATGAAATATTTGAGTGTTGATTATAAATGTAAAAATCAAAAATTTAATTTTGTAAATACATCACAATTGTGTAGTATGTATGTAATTTAGAGAGAGAGAGAGAGAGAGAGAGGTCAAACCTTCTCTAGAGGATAAGCTGTCTTCTTGCATACAGCACATTTGTCTTGTGTTCCTGAGAACATCTGTGATACCTTGCTTGCTGCTCTGTTCTGTAATAATAAACATGAAATAATTTACTAATTAATATCAATTAACAACAATAATTAAGCATAGAAGAAGAAGAGATGATCAGTTCTTTCGTTTATTAAACTCACCAATTCAAGCTTCTCTGCTGATTTGCTTGCTGGACACAGAAAACCAAATCATATCATATTAGAAGCAGATAATTGCACTATTCAAGAGAGAGAGAGAGAGAGGTGGAGGTAAGAATATTATGTATAGAGCTCTTATGCATGCCAATTCAATGTACAGTAGTATTGTACTGTGTTATAAAGATATTGTATAAGAAATCTCATGCATATGAGCTCTAGTAATAAATTGAACTTGATCAGTGTTAAAAATAATGCAGCCCACTTGACACGTGAAATCCCACCATTACACTCGTAAATGAGTAATGATTTAATATTTTTTGGAGAAAGAGAGGGAGACACTAACGGCTATGAAATTTCTTGGAGAAGGAGCCAGTTTCCTTGAAGAGCTGCTCAAAATGGGGCTTGCAGTACAGCACACCGTCCATGGATGAGTAGTTATACATCTGAAATTAATACAAAAGGAATCCTTACTATATAATGATTCTTTCAGCATTCATAAATTTATATTCTGAAAACATAATAAAAAAAATTTCCAAATAAAAAGAGAAGTATGAATACTTACAGCGAGAGTGCCGCTGCAATGGGTGCATTTGAAGCAGCTTTTATGATAAGCTACACTATCAGCCATGAGCAGGTCGATAAAATGAACCGTCTTCCCGCACGTCTTGCACTTATCCTGCGTCCCAATGAACGACGACATGGGAGGAAGTCCTGTATTTCAAAAGCGGAGCAGAAGAGGAAGATCGATCCACACGCCCTCTGATCCCTACAAAAAGCAAAATCAGAGGGAAAAAAAAGTGATCTTTAGATGATTGAAATCGGATTGAGTGCTGATAAAGTCATTAAAAATTGAATCTTTTAGAAAAAAAATGGAAAAAAGAGAGGTTTTTTGTGAGACCTTCCTTGGCTTTTGAAATGATGGGAGCAAGCGGCGATGAAGGAGAGCGATACAGGGAGAGGGTAAAGAAGAAGAAATTAACACCGTTAGCTTTTCAGTTTTGGTCTGTTGTGGAGTGAAAGATGGGGAGGAAATGTAGGAAGAAGTGAGCTGCCCAACATAAAGATTGGTCAAAACTTGAATTTTTATTTTTATTTATTTTTAATTTTATTTTACTAAAATTGACAAACATAGAATTTTGATGCACTGTAAAATCAGAATTTTGTATAATTTGTATACATATCATTAAATATTTTGGGTTTGCACAACTAATATTTGAATTTTTATATTTATTTATACAATTGATTTTCTGTAAATCTGTCATAATATATAAAAAAAAAAATCAACTATCACTAAATTATATAAAAAAAGTATAATTTTTATTATTATTTAGAAATTAGGATGTGATATATATACATTTATAGAAATTAATTTAGTTTTATATTTTTATTAGTATTTTAAAAATATAATCAGAATATTTTAAGCTAATTTATTGTTAATAATGATTCAGCCTCTTCTGTATTATCTTTTTCCAAATGTGGGAGTTCAGAGTTGGTTAAGTGCACCGTTGGATTTATATTTTGACAGTTTGTTAGTGTAGATATGTGCTACATTTTTGGGCTGTTGATACATTTGGGAGAAAAAAGAAAAAAAATTGAAGATTTGCATACATGCCACTTAATTTCTATGTATTTACATATCCGACCTAAATTTCGATCTTTACACAAATGCAACGTTACTGTACATTTAAAAGTTGAAGTAATGATATTTTTTATGTGATAAAAATGAAAATTTTGGATGGTATAAATGTAAAAAAAATTTAATTTTAGTGTTAGTTATGCAAATAGATAGGAGTTAAGTGGTATATATGCAAACGCCCCCCAGAAATGAGTATGATACATGAATAATATATTAGTTGGGTCTCAAAATAGGTTTCATAATTTAAGCCTCTCCCTCCATCTTCCTCTAGAACTACTATTTAGAGCGAGTAGGAGCTCATAACATTGTTTTGTACTTATAACACTTATAGTACATTAATATCATAAACCTATGCATGAAGAGGTGTATTTTACTTTAGGAAAGTAGTGGCTGTGGCATTGTTTATTTGATGCTAAAGAGTTTAGGGGTATGCATGTAAATATGAATGTTTAGGTGTTACATATGTAAATAAATAAGAGTTTAGTGGTAGATACATAAATACATAAGAACTGTGTGGTACGCTTGTAAATTTCCTAAATAAAAATATTTTATTGAAAATAAAAAATACAGAAATCCCAAAATAGAATCAAAGAGTGATTAAAGTTGCAAATGTTATACAGGAAAAAAAAAAGAATGTAACCCAATGCAGAAGAGATTTTACAAAAGTAATCAACAAACAATTTTTTTTTTTTTCTAAAGTTTAAATCCCTTTCAACCACTGGTATTCATGACTATGGCAGCACAACCTCCTGACACAATATAAGATCAGAAACAGTTTTCCCATGTCGATCGATCCTTCTAGAACAATTGACGCCGCCATCTAGAATGTTCCGGACCACAACATTCAAAGAATGTATTCCTCTGACCTCATATATCTCCACAATCACCTGCTCCAGCTGCTCACTTTTCTGATCTGTAACCATGGGATTAGAGAAAGGAGAGAAATCCAGCAGAGATGAGACAACTCCTTTTACCCATTCAGGAGTGATTATTAATCTTAGCTTCACAATGTCTCCATGGAAATGTGGGATGATGGAGAAGTTCAAGTCATTTCCTTTGTCTCCTGCTCTACTGTGAGCAATTTGATATAGAGGGATCTTCTTTCCTGATGGAGCTGGTTCAGGGGCTGTAGGGTGGTTTTTGACATAATTTTTCTTTGGAATGGTGAGTTGGTTGCTCTTTTCTCTTGGATGGTTGGGTATGGATGCAATATTGGATCTCCTTGCTTCTGTTCGCCAGAAGACTTTTTCGCGGTCAACCTGAACAAAGATGGGGGTTATTTAGGGGCTGTTTCGATGCAAGTTGGATATAACTCGAGTATCGAGTATGAGTTAGCAAGTCCTGAAAATAGTTTGGAATTACATCTGTTAAATGTTATTAAATCCTGATAAATTATTGGGTTATTTGTTTTACGATTTAAGATTTGTGAAAAAATTTCTTGAATTAGTTGAATCCTATGGAATGGCGGGACTTGGGCACATTTGAGGCAGCTTTTCGGCACGGTGTGTTTTGAAAATGCCGGATTACCTGTTTGGAAACCACGGAACGTTGACGTTGTGGGATAAGTTAGGTTAAACGTGAGCTGCGGTTCAACCCCGCGACTTGCATTTCTTCGCTATTTTATTACGTCGCTATCCCGAGTAACACCACCCCGTGACCTGCTCTCTGCACTCTACCATTTCTTTTGCCCTAAGGTAACGCATCTCTCGCCTGTCTCTCTTGCGCCTCTCTCACTCCCCTATCCAGTGGCAACATGTTGCATTTCTCCTCTCCATCTTCCCTCCGATCTATGACTCTATTTGGTTATTGTGCTCTCCGTCCTCCCACAGTATCATCCATCATATATCTCTTTGTTTTGGAGTTAATTTTCGATTTGTGGCTTACTGTTTGTGATTTGTGATTTTCTGATTTACGGTTTGAGGTTTTGAGGTTGGGAATTTGCAATTTAATTTTGAAATAATTACATAAAGGGCACCCAAAACATTACTATTTACAAATCAAGCACCCAGGTGATTTTTTGAACTATGAAACCGATGCATTTTCGCTTAAAATGATCAAACCATTATGAATTTGATTAAAATGAAAAATATGGGTTTGGGTTTTATCATGTCCTATGATATTTGAGTGAGAATTTGAAAAATGAATCAAAGAAGGTGCTTGATTTGTAAATAGCAATGCTTTGGGTGTCCTATATGTAATCGCCCCCTTTTTTCTTGTGCTCTGTGCTATGTGCGCTATTCGGTTGATGGTGCTATCCGGTTGGTGGTAGTTATAATTTTGTGGTGGTTGTTCGAAATAGTGCTTGTGATTTTTTATGGCGGTGATGTTGCAATGTACATTGTGGGTTTGCCCAAATTTTTTTATGGCGATGAATTGTGGTGGTTGCCCGAAATTGTGGTAATGGTTTCGTCGTGGTTGCCCGAGATTATGGTCGCCCAGTCTTGCTCAATCAGCTATGCTAGTGATGGCGTGGTTGCGATGGGTTGATGGTGGTGGTGGTGATGGCGGTGGTGGTGTGCTGTTGGTGTGGTGAGGAGATGTGGTATTGTGGTGTTGGTGGTGGTGGTAGTCATGTTGTGGTGGTTGTATGGTGTAGTAGTTGTGTTGGTGTGGTGCGGAAGTGGTGGTAATGGCGTTTTGTGGAGGTGATGGTGTGGTGTTATTGGGTTTTAAAATGGTGGTGGTTGCGATGTTGTGTTGGTTGTGTGGTGTGCTAGTGATTGTGCAGTGTCATAGTGTCGATGTGGTAGTGTTGGTGTGTTACTGTTGGTAGTGGTGGTAATGGTGGTAATATGGTGTGGAGGTGATGGTGCGGTGATAAAGGGATTTTGGTGGTGGTGTTGTTGGTAATGTGGTTGTGGTGACAGTGGTGATGTTGTGGTGGTTGTGTGGTAGTGGTGTTGATGTGGTAGTGGTGTTGGTATTGCGGTAATGGTGTGGTGTTGATGTGGTGGTGGTGATGATATGTTGATAGTGCTAGTGATGTGGTTGTGTGGCGTGGTAGTGATTTTGTGGCGATGTTTCCTTTCATTTACATTTTCAAGTTGTGGTATCTTAAATGAAAGTTTTTGTTTTTTTCGACAAATATTTTTGTTGATTATTTCTTTTCAATATCACTATTATTACGATAAAAGAAATTAGTTCATCCGCTATGTGTAATAAAGGTGCAAACTAATATTTTGCGACCTCTGCTTTAAGAAGATGGAATTGGGAAATATGCCAAGAACCTATTTTAATAAAAAGGGTTGATAAAATATTATAAAAAAGTTTAAGGAAAACAGAGAAAGTGAATACGATAGAATGCAATTAAAAAATAATTGGGATCAATCAAAAAAGGATTGAAAATTTTAGAGAGAATTAAAGAGAGGATTCACGGGCTTGGTTTGAGATCCGATAAAGTGAACAATTGATACTTCGGAAGAATGGCAGGCCGAAAAATTGAAGGTGAGAATTTAAGAAACGTCTAGTCCTTTAATCAATTGTATTTATTCTTCAGATACATTAAGATCTTAATCTTCTATTACTTTGTAGGTACTTGTCACGCACATTGACTTCAATAGAGCTGATGAAGATCATTCACAAGTCTCTATTGAAGCATATGAATATTGCCTAAGACAATTTTTATCACAGGCTGAAAGTGATTTGCCTGAAACTTGTAGTCAGGATGGGAAGAAGCAGAAGAGATGATAGAGTTGAGAGAGTGAATTACGAACGTCATCTTTGGCGGTTGCATAAAGCGATTGTTTGTTTCCGTGTTACTTTATTTACAATTTGTTGTGAAAACCTTTATTATTTATTGTATTGATAGTTTATGCAATAATGCCCATTTTGAATTTCAATGTAGGGTGTCTTCTGTTTCCCGTTCTTTTGCATGAATTTCTTCCCACTTGGATGGTCTGTGAGGCAACCGAGGGAATAAAATGTAATGTAAATTTTTATTACATTTTTTTATTTTTTGATTTGGAGTTCTATGATGATATATTCAACTATATGAGTTCTTCTAGATGACCTATAAGTTGTTATTTGTTCTTGCACGCATGCAATCGCCATGAAGGTAACCAAGTACCTCTCTTTTCTTAGTCGTATGACTTGGATGGCCTTTGAGATAATATGCATATATAACACATACGAACTCCGTATTACGTGGTTTAAAAACAAGTAAGAACCCCTTTTTTATAAGATCTACTATCTTCTTGTGGTGGTAGATTCGTTGACTTATAGTATGTTCTCTGAGACCTCACAATTTCATAAAACTTGAATTGAGTATTTATACTATTCTTTATTACTAATTTTGATATAAGAGTTTGCACTTTGTGATTTTAAACTTTCAGAAAAGATGAACTCAAAGACTTCCAATACTTCTAGAGCATTGTACTGCTACTGTGAACTGCAATGCTCCCTACGTACTTCGCGACTGTTTTATAGGTGAGCTATGAGAGAGAGTTTTATAAGTGTCCAAGGAGAAGAACAAAAAATTGTGACTTCTTTAGGCGGACGGATCAGTTCGAGGATTCCACCGCCGATAGTGATTAGGCATAGAGACTTTTGTTGGAGTACGAATTATCTTGTGACATTAACCAATTGCATTTTAAAAATAATATTATCATATTATTAATCATTATTTTAGTAACATTATTTTTAATTTTGATTTTCGTGCTATTCACTATTTTGTGAGCTGTTCATTTTTTATTTTATAACATTCAAACTGGATATTTGCTTTCAAATATAAAACGTGCTAGCATGATTGGTTCGGTTATAAAAAGCACTATTGTACAGGAGCAGAAAAATTATTTGATCAGAAATAGTTGCAGCACATCAGTTATAAAACTGCAAAAAACAAACAGATGTTCAGCTCTTCTACAGCTTTTGCGCAGCCGCTTTTTAATAAGCTGTGGCTGCCCCAAACAGACCCTTAAAAATACTGAATGAAGTGAAAACATGATCTCCGACGCACCTTAGTGATGCATTTACATACTTCTTAGTGCATTTAGATGATGTATTTGAACACTTTTTGGCAATGATTAGCATAATTTTTGAGATATTTTAATTGAATTTAAAACTTGTTTCATTGTGCACGCATGACTTGAAAGTTTACATATTTTATTGTGAATTTGTTTGTTGTTTGTACAATTATTTTGTCATTGGGATGCATGCAATAATTCATTTTGAATTTCTTGAGGACTATCTTTGTGAGCTTGCATGCATGTATGATGTATCTTTGTGAGCTTGCATGCATGTATGATGTATTTGGTGGCGAACTTTGAGTTAAAATCTTTTATGCACTTTAAGGTGTTAATTGCTATCCATGTGATTGAAATTTACTTAAGCGGACCATGCAAGAAGTTAGTTTTAATATTATAAATAGAGGCCAACCCTTTGTTCATTCCCGCTATACTAGTTTTTATCTTCTTCAAAGTTTTGAAAGTTTGGGTGTGGTGAGAAAGTTTTGCCCGGCTCATGTTTGAGTTGTCAAATTCATTGCAAGTCCCTTCCAAACCCTATTTTAGTTTCTTTCGTCCCACTATTACGCCCCCCTGTTTAGAAATTTTGTTCTCATTCATCATTAACATTCTTCATTTCACCTTATTTTCATTTTTTATTATGAATTTTAGCATTTAATTCCTCTTTGTCTTGTGTTTGTCCCATGAATGTCATTTTAATCTTATCCCGCTAGTGTCTTATTAATCTGAATTTTGGCAGCCCTCTACCATTACCCCTTACATAGGAGGCAATGACAGAATCCTGGGCTTGCCCAAAATGACAGGAAAAGTGTGCATGAGAGCTGTAAACACCACGAATAAGTCCTATAATCCCAATATGTCATAATAGGTCTATACGAGGCTTCAAAGTTATATGAAATTTTTTAGCATGAATTTATCTCCTGCATCAAAAAAGATGCACATTAGTACTTAATTTTGGTGGTTCGTATCTTGTCCCTTAAACATAAAGAGAAAGTCAAATACGATAATTCACATACATGAGAAATTTTCAAATACACTACTTCCCAGCTGAGTTAAGAAAGGAAAAAATATGTGCTCATCTTTGGCGATTTAACAAGATCAATTTTGCACTTCATACCTTCGTGTGCACGAGGCAAAAAAATTGTTAAATCTGATAAGGTCGAAATCCACAAATTATTTGGTTCTCTCTCTCTCCATTTTTACTTTTTTTTTACTTTTTTTTTTTAATTCCATTTGAGAGAGAAAGGGAGAGAGAGAGAGAGTGAGAGAGAGACGGTAAGAGGAGTGACGGAGAGAATTAGATAAATTTAGAGATAGGAACAGAGACAGAG
>JXCR01064177.1:28249-46825 GCA_002079205.1 Phalaenopsis hybrid cultivar | reverse complement strand
ATGGGGGATGGGGGAGGGGGAGGAGGGGAGAAAAAAGGGGGGAGAGAAATTTTGAAAAAATAACATCGGTGATGACATTGCGTTAAGGAAGGTGGAAAGACTATTACCAATTGTTCTTTGTCATCGTTGTCGCATTTGATCATATTGTATTGTGAACCAAAAATGGGGTTCAACAAATATTCACTAATAAATACAAAGGGCATTAAAATGGATCAAGTTTATTATAAACCGATTAACCTAACAAATCTACAAAAATCAATCATGCATGTTGCACAACTTTGGCTTGCAAAGACACTAAGTTCATATTTTCATACTTTGAATAAACTATAAACATACTTAAGAAATAAATCTTTTTCTCTACAGAACTGTAGAAAAATATTCTGTCGTGGCCCAGCATGGGAGTTTGAAATTACCAAAGCGAGAATAGAAGAATAGACGGTGGAAAAAATTTTCTATCACTATCTAATATAAGTGATCATCCAAATAATCAAAAGAGCTACTAATGAGATAAAATTTAAATCAACATAAAAAAAATCATGAATAAAATTGTCTTTCACTATTTTGGTTGTGCTTCTATAAATATTTCCTACATTCAATCATTTTCTAACTCAAGATTTAAACTTGAAAATATTAGTTTAAAATATGATGAGCTATGAACAAGTCAATAATTAATAGTACTTCTAAACTACAATAACACAATAGATAAAAAAAAAAAAAAACATTCATGTTAGCCAAACATATTGAATCAGTATAAACATAATTAAGAATTTATTATTCACTTATGATTATTTAAGAATGTTTAGAACATTCTATCATATAGTACAACATTTTATCTTATTTATACAATTTACATTAATCATAGAAGCACCGTCTAAAATTTCACCAATTAAGATACGTCAATATCAATATATTTTTTCAAATTAACAGTTTACTTACACAAATATCTTAGTATCTCTAGCTAGTAACATAAACGAATGAACTTTATTAATCAATATGTACATACAAGCATTCTATGCAATCCATATACTTCACATTTTAATATCATTCATTATAAAGTAAATATGTCTTATAAATAATGTATAAAAACTTACAACATTCATATCAATATATTTAATATTATAAAATAATGATTGAATCAAAATAAAATATTACAACTAGAAAAAATAAAAAAATGCCACTACATCTTAGATTTTAGAATATCGACTTGATTTTATGAGAAATCATCCAGTAATGTTCCACTTCTTCCTCGTTATTCTTCAAATATTTAAATGAATTTTAGATTTCTACCAACTAAAAATTATTTAATTAAAATTTACCTAAAATCAATCAAACCTTCAAGCCTTGCTTGTACATCCCCCCTTGCGCTCAAAATTTACATAAAGTTTTGGTGTCACATAAAATTTGCCAACACGCCAAGCTCGATAACTCGTCACGGGTAGCTCTTTCCCTTACACCGCTCACCTACACACACCCGTTCGTACTTCTATGGCTTGTAACAGTTGCGAGTCACACTTACACGTGCACTCTTTCACCACTATCTCTCGTTCATCTCCTCCTCACTCCATTACTCGATTTCAATTCATCTTCTCTCTCTTTCTTTCACTACTTGTTAATGGGCATTCTAAATCCCCATCTATTTTTTCTCCCCGAATGACAACAAGAGCACTCGCATTAGTCCAAGATTCACAATAGCCATTTATTTTATTGGAAACATAATCTTTTTTCACCTATAAAAAATTTGTTCCCAAAATTGACAACATCCCATAGCTTACTAGAATTATATAGCATGATTATTTATCACAATATCATAAAAAAAAAAAACAAAACAAAAAATTTTGTTACTTGATATCATAACAATTGAACGCCATACATTATCAATATCAACTTTAAAACAAATTTCTAGGCTACTAGAACAAAAAACTTCATATAAGATAACATTTTAATATAATACTAACTATAACAATATTTGATAAAAAAGTTTCAACATCATTATTTATAGCAATAAATTTATCAGACTTTCCACAAGCGAGGGTATAAACCTGAGAACGGACATTCAAAAAGCTTAATTCTTCTAGATTTGTTTTGGCAGACATTGTTGACCTCATTTTTAGTAAGGTCTAATTTTCTTCTTAAGATTTAGGGACTAGCCTTAGGATCCTTCTTTTTTACTATCTTAGAACCTTAGTGATGGGGCACATCTCATTTTATAAATCCAAATCACATATTTACTCTTTTGGAGTTTCGCATGTGTGGTCCTTGACCTCTAGCACATAGAAGGTTGAAACTAACATGAGGGAACTCGAAAGGAGTTTCTATAGAACATTTAAGCCATAAGATTGCCTTTTGCACAATTTGCACATTCGCGCGCACAAACTTCGCAGTTCAAACTGTCGACATATTCGATTACCACAATTCGCATCGTCCGCGCCGTCATTTATCAAAAATTTAAATAAATTTTTGAAACGATCGATCGCGAACCAAAATTTTGACGAAAATCAAATTCGACGCATTTTTGACCCGACCGTCGACGAAGTTGTAAGGACGACCCCGGATGACGAAATGGACCTCGTCGACGCGTACAAAACGTCGATTTTAGCTAGAAAGGACACCTATTTTGCTAAGGCGCCGCACAAATAAATCATATGAAATTTGATGTTTTAAATAAAAAAAGAAAAAATCCTTATTTTAAAATTCCTAAATCCCTAATCCTTAATTCACTTACGCACGTCCGCCCCTTCCTCTCCTGTTCGCGAAACCGACCCAATCGAGCCTCCCTTCTCATCGTCGAGCTCCCCTCTCTTTCTCGCGAAGGATCGGCCTGAGGTCCCCTCCCTCATGCTCTGGTAAGGCTTCCACCTACTCCCTGTCGCGCTCCAGCTCTCCACCCGCCACGCTCTCTGTCGTGCCTTGTCGCGCCCGGCTCACCGCCAAACTAGGTGAATGTATTTTGCCTCCTCCCTCTTCTACTATAAATACCCCACTTGGGGAAGGATTTTAAGGTTGGCCGAAATTCTGGAGACGAGGAGGTGTTGCCAAAATTTTGGGTTGTTGTTGGACTCTCCCTGTCCGGTTCATCTTGTGAGTGATTGAGGTCTTATGGAAGTTATGTGGGTAAAGCTCGGGTGAGGTAATCCTCTTTTTCTTTCTCTGGCCGTTTAATGCTCTTGTTGGTTGCTTGGTGTGCATGAGATAAATAGTTTTCCTTTGGGGTAAAGGTTTATGCAGTTCAAAATTTTGAAAGCCTTATTTTATGAAGTTTTGAAATCCTTGAAAACAACATTAAGAATAGTCTCAGATGTTTATGATTTGGGTTTATGTTGCTCAAAAGCTTGAAAGTTGTCCCTGTTTCTCTTTTGGTATTTTGTTATGTTCGGACAAAGGATTGTCATTCGATAAAATCACCTCACTTGTTGCTTAGCATGCTTAAATGGTGGTCTCTTTGGAACTTTTAGGGCAGCCTACATTCCTTACCTGCCCTCTATTTCACTGCTTTACTGATATACATGGTTACATGCATTGGAACCCCCACATTAGCATGCTTAGAAAGGGCTCATATAATTGCTGGAGGAAGTAGAAAAATGNGCCTACATTCCTTACCTGCTCTCTATTTCACTGCTTTACTGATATACATGGTTAAATGCATTGGAACCCCCACATTAGCATGCTTAGAAAGGGCTCATATAATTGCTGGAGGATGTACAAAAATTGAAAATCATTTCCTTTTATCTTCTGAAATTTGTTTCGACCGGCTTGGGTTATGAATGGATTTTCTGTTTTCTTAGCTCATGGTGGTGCTTAATACTTGTAGCTTTGGTGCTATATCTTTGTGAAAATCTGAAAGCTTGGGTGTTCTCTTTGTGAAAATCTGAAGGTTTTTGACTTTTTTTTTAGGAATCTGAAAAAGCGGTGGTTCCGTTTTTAGAAGTCTGAAAATTTTGGGCATTTGCGATGTTTGGAGCTTTACCTAGGAGATGGTGGTTTGTATCGTTCAAGTAATTTCATATATGATAGCCTCTACCTCAAACTTGACGTGAACTTAGNTATATCTTTGTGAAAATCTGAAAGCTTGGGTGTTCTCTTTGTGAAAATCTGAAGGTTTTTGACTTTTTTTTTTAGGAATCTGAAAAAGCAGTGGTTCCGTTTTTAGGAGAAGTCCGAAAATTTTGCGCATTTGCGATGTTTGGAGCTTTACCTAGGAGATGGTGGTTTGTATCGTTCAATATATGATAGCCTCTACCTCAAACTTCACGTGAACTTAAGCTGATTTATATTCACTTCACTCAATTTATATACATTTACATCTCTAACACCTAGGTTGCATTTCTGGGACAGATTTACATGCGTACCACTTGATCTCTTGAGTATTTTCAAATATGCACGATATTGAAAAGCTGAATAGATATGCTAAATTTCTGTTTAGTTGGTGTTACAGAAGAGTTGTGTATTCTAGGTTTTGCTATACCTGGCGTTAATGAATATATATACACACACACACACACTTGGCGTTGAAGAATTTGTTGTTTTGANTTGAATAAACTATAAACATGCTTAAGAAATAAATCTTTTTCTCTATAGAACTGCAGAAAAATATTCTGTCGTGGCCCAGCATGGGAGTTTGAAATTACCAAAGCAAGAATAGAAGAATAGACAGTGGAAAAAATTTTCTATCGCTATCTAATATAAGTGATCATCCAAATAATCAAAAGAGCTACTAATGAGATAAAAGTTAAATCAACATGAAAAAAAATCATGAATAAAATTGTCTTTCACTATTTTGGTTGTGCTTCTATAAATATTTCCTACATTCAATCATTTTCTAACTCAAGATTTAAACTTAAAAATATTAGTTTAAAATATGATGAGCTTTGAACAAGTCAATGATTAATAGTACTTCTAAACTACAATAACACAATAGATAAAAAAAAACATTCATGTTAGCCAAACATATTGAACCAGTATAAACATAATTAAGAATTTATTATTCACTTATGACTATTTAAGAATGTTTAGAACATTCTATCATATAGTACAACATCTTATCTTATTTATATAATTTACATCAATCATAGAAGCACCGTCTAAAATTTCACCAATTAAGATACATCAATATCAATTTACCAGTTTACTTACACAAATATCTTAGTATCTCTGGCTAGTAACATAAACGAATGAACTTTATTAATCAATATGTACATACAAGCATTCTATGCAATTCATATAATTCACATTTTAATATCATTCATTATAAAGTAAATGTCTTATAAATAATGTATAAAAACTTACAACATTCATATCAATATATTTAATATTATAAACTAATGATTGAATCAAAACAAAATATTACAACTAGAAAAGATAAAAAAATGCCACTACATCTTAGATTTTAGAATATCGACTTGATTTTATGAGAAATCATCCAGTAATGTTCCATTTCTTCCTCGTTATTCTTCAAATATTTAAATGAATTTTAGAATTCTACCAAATAAAAATTATTTAATTAAAAGTTACCTAAAATCAATCAAACCTTCAAGCCTTGCTTGTACATCGCCCCTTGCGCTCAAAATTTACATAAAATTTCGGTGTCACATAAAATTTGCCAAGACGCCAAGCTCGATAACTCGTCACGCGTAGCTCTTTCCCTTACACCTCACCTACACACACCCGTTCGTACTTCTATGGCTTATAATCGTTGCGAGTCACACTTACATGTGCACTCTTTCACCACTATCTCTCGTTCATCTCCTCCTCACTCCATTATTTCAATTCATCTTCTCTCTCTTTCTTTCGCTACTTGTTAACGGGCGTTTTAAATCCATCTCTATTTTTTCTCCCCGAACGACAACAGAAGCACTCGCATTAGTCCAAGATCCACAATAGCCATTTATTTTATTGGAAACATAATCTTTTTCACCTATAAAAAAATTGTTCCCAAAATTGACAACATCCCATAGCTTATTAGAATTATATAGTATGATTATTTACCACGATATCANGCACTCTTTCACCACTATCTCTCGTTCATCTCCTCCTCACTCCATTACTCGATTTCAATTCATCTTCTCTCTTTTTCTTTCGCTACTTGTTAACGGGCGTTTTAAATTCACTTCTATTTTTTCTCCCCGAACGACAACAGGAGCACTCGCATTAGTCCAAGATCCACAATAGCCATTTATTTTATTGGAAACATAATCCTTTTCACCTATAAAAAATTTGTTCCCAAAATTGACAACATCCCGTAGCTTATTAGAATTATATAGCATGATTATTTACCACGATATCGTAAAAAAAAAAAAACCAAAAATTTTGTTACTTGATATCATAACAATTGAACGCCATACATTATCAATATCAACGTTAAAACAAATTTCTATGTTACTAGAACAAAAAACTTCATATAAGATAACATTTTAATATAATAGTAACTATAACAATATTTGATAAAAAATTTTCAACATCATTATTTATAGCAATAAATTCATCAAACTTTCCACAAGCGAGGGTATAAACCTGAGAATGGACATTCAGAAAGCTTAATTCTTCTAGATTTGTTTTGGCAGACATTATTTACCTCATTTTTAGTGAGGTCTAATTTTCTTCTTAGGATTTAGGGTTTAGCCTTAGGATCCTTCTTTTTACTATCTTAGAACCTTAATGACGGGACACATCTCATTATAGAAATTCAAATAACCTCTTTACTCTTTTGAAGTTTCGCATGTGTGGTCCTTGACCTCTAGCACGTAGGAGGTTGAAACTAACATGAGGGAACTCAAAAGGAGTTCCTATAGGACCTTTAAGCCCTAAGATTGCCTTTTGCACAATTTGCACCTTCGCGAGCACAAACTTCGCAGTTCGAACTATCGACATATTCGATTACCACAATTTGCATCGTCCGCGTCGTTATTTGTCAAAAATTTAAATAAATTTTTGAAACGATCAATCGCGAACCAAAATTTTGACGAAAATCAAATTCGATGCATTTTTTACCCGACCGTCGACGAAGTTGTCCGGACGACCCCGGATGACGAAACAGACATCGCCGGCGCGTACAAAACGTCAATTTTAGCTAGGAAGGACACCTATTTTGCTAGGGCGCCGCACGAATAAATCATATGAAATTTGATGCTTTTAAATAAAAAAAGAAAAAATCTTTATTTTAAAATTCATAAATCCCTAATCCTTAATTCACTTACGCCCGTCCGCCCCTTCCTCTTTTGTTCGCGAAACCGACCCAATCGAGCCTCCCTTCTCCTCGCCGAGCTCCCCTCTCTTCCTCGCGAAGGATCGGCCTGAGGTCCCCTCCCTCATGCTCTGGTAAGGATTCCACCTACTCCCTGTCGCGCTCCAGCTCTCTACCCGCCACTCTCTCTGTCGTGCCTTGTCGCGCCCGGCTCACCGCCCAGCTAGGTGAATGTATTCTTCCTCCTCCCTCTTCTACTATAAATACCCCACTTGGGGAAGGATTTTAAGGTTGGCCAAAATTCTGAAGAGGGGGAGGTGCTGCCAAAATTTTGGGTTGTTGTTGGACTCTCCCTGTCCGGTTCATCTTGTGTGTGATTGAGGTCTTATGGAAGTTCTGTGGGTAAAGCTCGGGTGAGGTAATCCTCTTTTTCTTTCTCTGGCCGTTTTAGCTGGCTGCTTGGTGTGCATGAGATAAATAGTTTTCCTTTGGGGTAAAGGTTTATGCAGTTCAAAATTTTGAAAGCCTTATTTTATGAAGTTTTGAAATCCTTGAAAACAACATTAAGAATAGTCTCAGATGTTTATGATTTGGGTTTATGTTGCTCAAAAGCTTGGAAGTTGTCCCTGTTTCTCTTTTGGTAGTTTGTTATGTTCGGACAAATGATTGTCATTCGATAAAATCACCTCACTTGTTGCTTAGCATGCTTAAATGGTGGTCTCTTTGGAACTTTTAGGGCAGCCTACATTCCTTACCTGCTCTCTATTTCACTGCTTTACTGATATACATGGTTAAATGCATTGGAACCCCCACATTAGCATGCTTAGAAAGGGCTCATATAATTGCTGGAGGATGTACAAAAATTGAAAATCATTTCCTTTTATCTTCTGAAATTTGTTTCGACCGGCTTGGGTTATGAATGGATTTTCTGTTTTCTTAGCTCATGGTGGTGCTTAATACTTGTAGCTTTGGTGCTATATCTTTGTGAAAATCTGAAAGCTTGGGTGTTCTCTTTGTGAAAATCTGAAGGTTTTTGACTTTTTTTTTTAGGAATCTGAAAAAGCAGTGGTTCCGTTTTTAGGAGAAGTCCGAAAATTTTGCGCATTTGCGATGTTTGGAGCTTTACCTAGGAGATGGTGGTTTGTATCGTTCAATATATGATAGCCTCTACCTCAAACTTCACGTGAACTTAAGCTGATTTATATTCACTTCACTCAATTTATATACATTTACATCTCTAACACCTAGGTTGCATTTCTGGGACAGATTTACATGCGTACCACTTGATCTCTTGAGTATTTTCAAATATGCACGATATTGAAAAGCTGAATAGATATGCTAAATTTCTGTTTAGTTGGTGTTACAGAAGAGTTGTGTATTCTAGGTTTTGCTATACCTGGCGTTAATGAATATATATATATATATACACACACACTTGGCGTTGAAGAATTTGTTGTTTTGAAGTTCGGTACAGCAAGGGTTGAAGAGGAATTAGATATTTGGGATTCCTTTATAAGTTTTGTCCATGAAAAAGTTATATTCTGGGCATATAGTTCCAATTGTTTTCACACAAAAAAAAGGATTTATTCTCTTTTGCTAAGGGATATTCACACACACGCAACACAATTCTTATGCACTTATATATCTTAATTAGACTCTCATATTTACATATGCGACACTCAATTTATATTAGTATCGCTACAGGTAGAATGATGAGATAAATTTTGGGTGTTAGATACGTGAATTCATATGATTTATGTAGTATGCAGATAAAACTTGTCTCTTCAAATTTATGCCGCTCAAATCTTTAACATCTCATAGGAGATGCCTCCATCTTTTCATGCATGAGATTAAAACCCTGAATGCCATGTGTACATTAATATGAAAGCTTATGTATGCAGGTTTTCTCAATTAATTATGTGTTTGCTTATATAGCGTTTAAATTTCGTATGTATATGTGCAGAATTTTTCAAAATCCCTGTATACTCATGTAAAATGTAAAACAAATGTATGTCCGCTGCTCTTCATCATCCCTAAGCATCTACATGTGTAATATCTAAATTTTGAAGGGTAGGTTTGCTAGTTTTGAAATCTTAACACTTGCACTTATATAAATCTGATTTGTGGATCTAAGTTTACATATTATTTTGTTATTCTCATATATTTACATTTCTAACACTTAGCTTCAAACATAAAATTTCAGATTTTATATTTACATATCTATCAATTAATCTTCAATGTTTAAATATATACCATCAAAATTTTAAATGGTTGTTTCTGGCTCTATGTTTGTGTCAATTTGAGAAGATTTTTGTAGGCTTTTATACATCGATTTGGGCACTTTAAGGGCTGACTTTTGGAGGCTTTACACAACTTTTGAGATTGATTTGATCATCGTTTTGAAAAAATTAAAACGCCTTTAAGCCGATTCACTTACGGTTTTGCCTTTGCTTAGCTGATGTTTTTAGAAGTGGGTCGGTCTCCTTCTCCGTTGATTTGCATTTGTTATCTTTTCCTTATCTATGGTTAAGTCAAAAATGAGAATTTCTGATTTAATTATTTAGAAAACACTTTAAAAAAATAATTGAGGATTAGTTGGAAAACACTTAATTGAGGGTAAAAAACCTTAAATCACTTCAAGCTCGGGTTAAAGTGTAGGCTTCATAAATTTTATGGCACACCCTAGGTGATAGTTAATTTACATAATTTTCTAATGAATGATGAAACTAGGCATTTGACCTCAATTCATAAGTTAGTTAAAGTGATAGACATAATGATACACCAAGATGTGATTCATAACTTCCTTTTAATTAAATCAAGTAGTGAAATTTCCGCAATGACTTAACCTATAGTGAAACACAATGCTCCGGGATTTGAGCTTGAGCCTTACACTCAAATTCTCCTGACAATTGAGGAAATTCCTAATGTCACATATAAGTTAGATACTCCTGGTTCTTTATGCGTGAGATCGTGTTTTGTTTTACTATTCATGTTTCTTTTTATTATGATTTTATTATACTCGATTTTCTAGCAATTTGTTTATGTTTCCTACAATTTGTTGTTCTTTTTATTGCATCACTTACTTTAAAGCACTTGATAAACTCCTTGGGTAGAGAACAGTAGGACATACGTCAGGAGGTACACCAGACCCTTGAGACCCAACAATTGCATGTATATTTAAACTTAACATTGAACCTGAAACTGTTACGCATGGAGCTTGGAGCTAATACCGTCGGTAACAAGATGAGGATTAACAGAAGATCAACTTCGAGAGAGAGTCAGCAACAACAAACTTTTTCTAAGAATTAAACAAGCCATAAGATTTCGAGGTGATTTGCCTAGCGGGACATAAATCCTCACTTTATCTTTTGGGTCTTTGCACAGCCAGAATGTGCAATCTAAGCCCCAACTCGCTTTAGGTTTCGAGGTTGTCATTCGATACGACGTAACCCTCATATCTTCCAGGCGATTTGTATGACCGTGTCACACAAATATAAGTCCTAAATAATAATAAATGACAGGATGTAATATTTAATAATATCTCTCCGAAATTGAAGTCTAACCATAGGATAGTTTGGGAAGTCACCGAGATTTCCCTCAGGATCCATGACATCCCCTAGTTTCTCTTCTTTTGGATTACATAACAATATTCCAAATTTGAGCATTTCCCATTTGACACTTCTTGGTCCGATCTTTGAAAAGTCCCACTCTTTTAAATTCTTGAAGACAATATTTTCTGATTTAAATCGAAAGTTTTCTTAGGTGACTTCAGTTATTTAAGATGTAATTAACTATAGGGGTTTGCCCTTGTAGAAAACTTTAAGAACCCAGGTAATATAAACCCTATCTAACCTTTCAATTTAGATAGGAAAACTTGTCGGTCAACAAAAATGTTCGCAGACTAAAACGAATGTCATAAATTCTTTAGTTTATTTAATCTAGCCTCACCAGTAAGTAATTATGTATGTTCCTCGGGATAGATGTATCACTTATGGTGTTGTGCTCGTTTATTTAAACTATTGTCTATATGAGATCAGTTTGATCTCGTATTTTTAAAAATAAGCAATTACTTTTCAAAATTATATATATTATATTAAATCAAATATCTCTTTTCCAATCTGGCGACTGACAGACATCTACATATTGGAGTATGTGGAAATACTAATGGCTAATTGTTATCAAGGAATGATTTTAAGAGGGCTTAAACCTATAAATATCCACTGCATTACAAAGGATTAAGGTTAAAGAATTAATTTGCCTTAAGGAATTCCACTAGTTTTCCTTCATAATTGTAGGCGATCATACAACATATATTTCATGCGTAATGGAGCCACCCAAAGTCTTAAACCCCAAAATGACATGTAGGCTACTTCAAGCATCTCTATAATTATCTAATTCATTGCCTTCAAAACATAGTACTCGTCTATTTTTCGCTAATAAACTACAATGAAGAAGCAAAATTCATAAAAATTCAATCAAGCCATGTATGCGGTAACATACCTGCTCCTTTAGAAGAAGTATCTCCTTTTTGTGCCCAGTGCTGCATTTCACAACAAAAAACTCATATAAAATATAATTAAATTTTATATATGGAAAATTATTCTGCAAAAACAAATACAACATATTGTATTAATTCATTCATCCAATTCATGTTAATATGAATATTTAGGTGTTAAATATATAAATACATAAGAATTGCGTGGTATGTATTGTAAATGCCCCAAAAATCAAAAGTATGAAGATGAGTGTGTGTGCGTGTGGGGGGGGCGGGGTTGGGTGTGAGAATTGCTGCAAGTGAACAGCTATTTGAACGACGTCTACAAAGTTTAATCATTCATTTTACTTGAGAAGAGTGAGGAAGAGATAATAAAAGTACAAATTAAGAAGTTCTATGAAAAGAGTATTAAAAATATCTCCACAAAAAAATTTTTGGGGTCCATCTTTTAAGTGACTCAATCACAATGGGAAGAGTGCCATGCACTTTTGTTCGGAGGAGAAATCTTGATGCGGCACTGAGTATTCAAGTTAATTTTTTAGGTGAGTGCAGCACTTCTCATATGAAAATATTAATAAAGGAGCACACAGCAAAACAATTCATCGTGTAAACTTGTTGTTTTAGAAAAATTAATGGATCTAATTCAAGCTTATTTAAACCCCGGGTATCTAATAGTGAAATAGTAGAGTTGACCCAAGCAGTACCTAATTGAAACCTAAGGCTTTAAAATTTGATGCAATTTATAAAAAAAGGGCATTACATAAAGAGCACACAATTTATATGACTTTACATATCTCACATTTAAACTTTTATATTTACGCACATAGCACTCAAAACTTTCATGTCACATCAAAAATAGCAAAATTAGCATTTTTTAGAAGTGAAATGCACCTTTTCATGCATAGGTTTAAAGCACCAAGGAACTATCAATGTAAATATGAAAGTGTCGGTGTGAGATATAAATATACATAGGAATTGTGTGCTATAGATGTAAATTTCCCATAAAAAAAAATGTAAAACAGAAGACACAATTCACGTTCCACTAACCTGATACCTCCACCGCCCGCAGGCCCATTTGTGTAGAGAGCCATGAACTCTTCAACAAAGTGAATGGCATGCTCCTTCAGGTTAAACAAGCCATCCATACGAAGCCTTACTTCCATTAATTGCTCTGACGATGATTTTCTGTTACTACTGCAGGCTGCTTTCAGGCTGTCATATCCAATAATGTAAGAAATAATGGAATCTTTAATTCCAGGGTACTTCTCATCAATCCATGACCTGACCTAAAGAAGAATTTAAATGTGGTGTTAGCCAACAGAGCCAGCTCAATTCAATCTGCAAAGAAATACCATGAAAGATTATGTGACTATTAACGAACAATTCAATAATCACTATAATATTATGAGCAAAGAGCCAAAAAAGTCCATCGATATATTGGGCCATTTTAGTCCCATGGTCTATAAAATGCCAAATTAGTCCCCATAGTTTTTAAATCGGGGTTAAAAATGTCTCCGTAGGGACTATTTCAGCCCATATTAAAAAAATTGGGAACTAAATTGATACTTTTATAAACTCTAGGACTTAAATACCCTCTTGGAAATAAAGTCAGGAGACTTTTTTGACACTTGGCTCATAATCTTATGAATAGGATTGTAATTTTCTACATGAAACCATTTTAACATGCACAGAGAGCTTTTCCAGCAACATTAAACATTATGCCTTTTTAAACTGAATGATAACAAAATGAATCAAATTCACTAACCAGAAAATCTGCTGCCTCAGCACGCAGTAGACATTTATATCCTCCATAAGATATCTCTCCCCAGCCTTTCCATCCGCATTCCTGGAAATCATCAGAGTTAGATGCGAGCAAAAATACCGAAATTGATAGAAATGAACATTTTAAAATGAGTGCGGCAAAATTAAAGAGAAACTGACGGTAAGCAAANTATATATATATATATATATGAAAGGACTAAAATGAATAAAGAATAATAGGAAATAAAGTATAAAAACGAAAAACAGTATTATTTTGGCCCGCCTCCCGTGATCAGGGGGAGTAGCAGCTCGCATCCCACGTCCGAAGCGGGAGCGCTCCCGTGTCATGTAGCAAACTAAATGTGCAATAAAATAAAGCCATCTCGGGTTGAAAAAAGAAAGTGGAAAATAGGCTTGAGTTGCTTGGCAAAGTATAGAAGTGATATCAAGCCAAATTCGAACATGTCAGCCTAAACTCAAAATCAAATATTTCACTTATGACTTAATCTAATTTCGAGTTAAGTCGACAATATTTGAGTTTGAGTTGAGTTTCAAGTTAGCACGATAAATTTATTAATTTTACAAAATATGTTACATTATTAATTATGCTTGTCATCCATAGTAAACTTATAAAAATATAATTATAAAGAAATATTACAAAATGTATTAAATATAAGGGATAAATATGAATGCATAAATATGTATGCATGTATGCACTTAGGTATGTAAATATATCACACAAACTTTCATATTTACATACATAGCACACTGTGGTATGCATCCATTTCTTTATATGATATTAAAGATTGAGTGCTATGTGTGTAAATATGAAAGTTTAGAAGTGATATATGTAAATACATAAGAATTGTGTGCCATGTATGTAAATGCCCCAAACATTTTCTAGTAGAAACATGCAATAGAAAACTATACCAAACCGATCTTTAAACTACAAAAAATTAAAGCATTTCACAGGAGGAAGATTTGATCGTATCACCTACCGTGTTGGTCGCCATAGTTATTTATAAAAAAGTTGTAAGGCTCTATAGAAGCTCAAATCATCAATGAATAAAATGAAGTTCTTCAAAGCATTTCTTTCTTTATAGTATCCGAGCCCTAACCTAGTCGTGGCTGCTAAGCAATCCGATAAGTTGGAATTGGCGATCAAAGATACCCACGTGGAGTATGCAAGTGGGATCGCATTTGTCGAACCCGTCACCTCGATTGCGAGCTAGCTAAGAAGGCAACAACGGGATCGCAATGTGAGTCCAACAATGGGATTGAGCGATAGCATTGCGAGGTACAATGACCCTGTACTCACATTTTCCTTTTCCTTCCACGATTTAATCACTATTAGAGATGAATGGAAAGACAACGATGAGATCGTGTGATGGGATCGCGAGGTAGAGAGACCTGAACCTTCTGCATCATCCTCACGAAGCAGCCTCGATTAGAGCTAGCCAGGGAGGGAAGGCCAGAAGTGATAGCAGGGCACAAACGCGAAAGATCAAATTCACGTGTGATCTAGATTTGGATAATAGTGATTGAGAATGTTAGGAGAAAGAAATAGTGCAAGAGGTAAATGATTAGAGCTTCTAGGAAAGATAAAACTTTCGGTTCTAAAGGTCTGGATCAGGCTCATACATGGAGCTAGTATCTCGAAGGGAACCACTACCTCAGCACATGCTCCGATGTGGGTGAATTTAGATCTTCCTATTGTGGATATGAAGCTTGATAGACCGTCCACGTAGTTGAGTTGGTCGCATCGTATTGGGGTGGCTCTAGTAGAGAAGAGATTAGAGGGATATCTGCTGTTGAGATTTAAGGTTGAGCTAGAGGATGAATATGCAAAGGAGGATAAGTGGAGCACCCACACACACGTTACTTTACACTTGACTTCTCAATTTGATGGTTCCATCAATTGTCTCATCAGTGGATGACGTTCAAAAGGTAAAGGACATCTGAGCAAAGCTAAAAAGGGCCTATGATGAGATTGAAAACCACATGAGGGTATACCGGATTCAGCGTGACAGAGACGGTGGTATTGGGTGATAAATTGATTCAAGAGTATTCCATAGAGCTGGAGAAGCTATGACAAGATTTTGATCACTTATGAACAATGTCAAACTATGGTGATCCAGGGTGCAAGAAAAGAAAAATCTTTGCATAGATGAGAACTATGCAGTTTTTTATGCCTATGAACTCGACCTTTGATTAGAGGAAGTTGGTCTTCTTAGCCCAAGCAACGATCCATTCAATATTTATTACAATGAGACCATCGTTGCCACGATACATGATGAGAGTCGCATGAGGCTACACTCTGAGTCGAGTGGACTTCCAAGCACGCGGTCAAATTGCCTCGGACTCAAGAAAGACAAGTTTCTAGGGGAGACTCACAAGTGCTATAACTAGCTATTTGAGCAATGTTTTTCCTAGGCCACTTAAAGAGAGAGAGAAACAGGTGGACGTGGACATTTAGGTGGGTTTGATCGTGGTCGTGGTGGTCGAAGAGGTTGAAGAGAGAGCTATCGGGCAAATCTGATCGTGGGAGAGGATAAGAAAGAGACAGGTGTGGTCTTTACCGATGAAGAACATGAATTTTTAGAAATGTTGAAGAGAAAGTAGAAAACGTAGATGATGGGGCTGAGAAGGTATCCACCACGTCACCATAAGGGGTAACATTGCTAATTATGTTGACTTTGAAAAAGGTACTAATGATAAACATGCTTTTGCCGCTAGTTCCACCATAAAATCACCAGAATGAATAATATATTATGGTGCATCTCGATATGTAACAGGTACTGCTAGAAAGTTGTCCTCTTATAATCACCTAGCAGTTTCAGAAAGCATCCAAACTGTTTATGATACAACACAACCTATAGTTGGTACAGGTACAATAAGGTGTATGAATTCGATGAATTTGTCCAATGTTTGACATGCTCATTCATTTTTCGTGAACTTTTTATCCATTGTTGTCATTATATACCAAATAAAATGTATTGTTTTGTTTGATATTCCAAAGGTAATCTTTCAAGGGAATTGAATTGGCTGAAGACTTGGGACTGACACGTGACATAGTGGACTCTGATACTTTGACAGAGAGGGGATGGACTCTACCTTGACATCCATGATAGAGAGTGTTGTAGTAGAAGGATTTGGGAAGAATATGAATGATGCGTTGTTGCTGCATCACAACTGTAAGAGACACTCTTTATTTAATCTACTGAATCGTTTGTATCAGCTTTTGTATGAAAGGACAAATAAACATAAACTTATGTGTGATGCTTGTGAGATTGGTAAGCATACCAGAAGCTCTTATGTTCGTTTTAATAATAGAAATTCTCGTGTTTTTGATTTGATACATTCAAATGTATGATGATCTTGTGCTATAACTTTGATGAATGGTTATAGATATTTTGTGACTTTCATTGATTATTTTTATCGTGCTACTTGATTAAATTTGATGAGAAAAGAAGATGACGTGATTGCCTGCTTTAAAGACTTTCACATGACGATTCAAACTCAATACAGTGTAGTAATGAAGGTATTTAAGTCTGATAATGAGACAAAGCAAACCAACAAGGTGTTTGGAGAATACTTGTTAGTCCAAGGGATACAACATCAAACCACATCTACATACACACCGATACAAAATGGAGTAGCATAAAAAAGAATAGACACCTTCTAGAGGTAGCCCGAAACATGTTCACGATGAATATCCCAAAGCACTTGTGGGGGCAAGGAGTTTTGACAGCGGCTTAATTGATCAACAAAATGCCCTCTAGAGTGTTAGATTGGAAGTCTTTGTCAGATATTGAAAGAAGAAAATAGCGAGATCATCCCATTAAAGATATTTGATTGTTTATGTTTTATGAAGGACAACAAATCATCAGCAGGAAAGTTGGGTCTCACGAATGTGAAGTGTGTTTTTGTGAGTTATTCTGCTACCCAGAAAGAGTATGATTGTTGGAGTCCGATAAAGAAGAGACTTTTTGTGAGCGTGGATATGTCATTTAGAGAACTCGATCCATAGTACATCTGGAGGTGACATCACCCTTTGGAGATTTGTCAGATAATGGAGTTAGGAGGCTTGGGGGAGAGTAGTGAAGGTCAAATATTGATACATGTGGGAACGATTCCTTTTCTCATTGTATGGGAAGGATCGACCGAGGAAGAACCAAAAAAAAATAAGAAAAATAAGTCCGAATGTGGAGAGATTCATACTCATGGGGTGCTGAATGTGTATACAAGGAGTCAGAATGAGGGAACAATGTCTGTCATGCCACTCGTGTCATTAAGTTCATTATCCCGGTCAACCCAACTCCTGAGACACCTACACCATCCACTTTAGAATTCAATTACCCAAGTGATATGATTCATCTCTTTTCTCTTCCCACTTTCTTGACTTTAAGGATGACCTCTTGTAGTAATACAGGTCATTCTTCTGATCGTTAATCTCTATATTATTTTGGTTATCACATGATACTGCTCATTTTGTCTCATACTTTAACATATCATCTGTACATAGAACATGCATTGCATCTTTGAGCATTGTCTCTATTCTCAAATGTCAAAATGCAGCTAAGGAAGATCCAAAATGAAAGGTCGTTATGCTAGAGGAACTCAGTGCTCTCGACAAGAACAGGACGTGAGATATAGTACCAGAAGCAGTGGGAAAAAGAGTAGTCGAGTGTAAGTGAATCTTCACAGTAAAATAAAATTCAGAAGAAAAAGTGGAGCATTACAAGGCACAATCGGTAGCGAAAGGGAGTAGTCAAACTTATGACATTGACTATGACGAGATTTTTGCATTAGTAGTAAAAATGAGCACAGTGAGGACATTGGTTTCTTTAGCTGTGAATGGTGAGTTGGGGTTACACTAACTCAATGAGAAGGGTGCCTTTCTTTTTTGTGAGGTCTATATGAAAATACCACCAGGATTTGGTACAGGTCAGACTAGGGCTGTCAAAAAAACTCGTTGTTCGCGAACAGTTCGTGTTCGATTCGCCAGAGTGTTCGTGTTCGATTCGTTCGATAAGCAAACGAGACGAACACGAACAATTTTTTTCGTTCGGTTTGCTAAACGAACCAAACACGAACAGTGATGTGTTCGTTCGTGTTCGAATCGTTATTGTTCGAAATAAAA
>JXCR01064169.1:15426-32370 GCA_002079205.1 Phalaenopsis hybrid cultivar | reverse complement strand
AGGAAAGATAAATTTATCAACCTTTACTAAAACATCTTCTATAACTCCTTTAAGATCGGTAATCAAACAATCAGCTAACTGAAGAGTTATAATTGTAGGTGAAATATCTCCTAAACCAACCTTCTGAAAATTGATAACGACATAAGATTAATACTGACTCCTAAATCACATAAAGCTTTTCCATAAAATCGTTCACCAATAGCACAAGGAATTATAAAACTTACATGATCTTTCAGTTTTTCAGGAAGCTNACCTTCTGAAAATTGATAACGACATAAGATTAATACTGACTCCTAAATCACATAAAGCTTTTCCATAAAATCGTTCACCAATAGCACAAGGAATTATAAAACTTACATGATCTTTCAGTTTTTCAGGAAGCTTTTTTTCTGAAATATAGCACTACACTCTTCACTGAGTGCAACCGTCTCATTATCTTCAAACTTCCTTTTCGTTTTAAGTATATCCTTAATGAACTTCACATAGCTTGACATTTGTTCCAAAGCATCAACAAATAGAATTTTTATCGTTAATTTCATCAAAATTTCCAAAAATTTGGAAAATTATTTATCTTTATACTTTAGCTTCAATCTTTGAGGAAATGGAGGTTGTCGTCTTTCTATAGTGATTTTCATTGGTTTAATATGACTTTTTGACTCACAATGAAAATCTTCAGCAGAATTTTCATTTTCCACCCCATCTTTTTCAATTTCAACTTCTCGTTGAACTCTTTCTTCTAATTCTTTTCCACTTCTCATTTAAATAGCTTTAGTTTGCTCTTTGTTCTGATTTTTAGGATTTACTTCAACATTACAAGGCAATGTTCTTAGAGGTCTATTGCTAAGTGCAGTACTAATACATCCTATTTGATTTTCTATGTTTCTAATTGCAACTCCTTGACTTTATAATTGACTTCCATTTGTAATATCAATTCTTCCATTGATAACTTTTTCTTCTTTGAAAATTATCAAATCCTGGGTGTCATAAGGTTTATAATCTTGATTTCCTTGACTGTTGGAGCTTCCCACTGGGTCGCGACATTATGTCCCCATTGTGGATTTGCAGTATTCGAGTTATTGCAACTCCATCTAAAGTTTGGATGATTCTTCCATCCTGAATTATAATAATTGGCATACAAATTATTAGAATGATTGTTTATTGCATTTAAAGTTTCATTAGAAGATTGAGATTCTATCAATTGTCCAAATGAGTTCTACTCAAGCACAGGTGTTGTTTGATAAATAATTTGTTCTATATTGATCTATCATCTTCGATATAGCAGCTATTTGAACAACTAATATAGATATTACATGAAAATCATGAATACTAGCTACTCTTTTTGGATTTACCCTTTCTGAGGGCCATTGAAAATTATTAGTAGTCATCTCTTCAATTAATGAATATGCTTCATCGAATGGTTTTGACATTAATGATCCACCAGCAGCAGCATCAATTATTGATCTAAGGGATCCAACCAATCCATTATAAAAAGTTTAAATTATTAACCAATCTAGCAATGCATGGTGTGGACACTTCCTAAGGATATCTTTAAATCTTTCCCAGGCTTCATAAATTGACTCCCCTTCAAACTGACAAAAAGATATAATATCATTTCTAAGCTTAGCAGTTTTTGAAGGTGGGAAATATTTTGATAAAATTTTTTAATATAAATCTCCCTAAGTTCTGATAGATCTGGGTGCTAAAGAGTTTAACCACATCTTAGCTTTATCCCTCAGTGAAAAAGGAAAAAGTCTAAGTCTTACAACATCATTCGACATTCCATCATATTTAAACGTAACACAAAATTCTAGAAAACTAGGAAGGTGTAAATTTGGATCTTCATTTGGTGTTCCTCCAAACTGATTATTTTGTACCATTTGAATAATATCAAGTTTAAGCTCAAATGAATTGGCAGCTACAACAGGGTTTTGTATAGTCAAATGAATTTCATCTGTTGTAGGATTAGCATAATACCTTATAGGTCTCTGATGATGTTCATTCTCATTTCCAACATTACTTGAGTTGCAAGTCATTTTGCTAGAATAATTTTTCTCTTTTTGTTGTTTTCAAATTTTTCTAACAGTTCTTTCTAATTCATAACTGTAAGTTACTAAGTTTTCAGATCTTATACTACGCATAAATAAAATAAAACAAGTAATTGAAAATAAGCGATACACTTAAACAAGAAAATGTTCAAACTAAAGTACAAATTTCTTTTTCTTTTCATATTTTAAAATAAAAAAACTAACTTTTTCCGTTACTTCCCCGGCAACGGCGCCAAAAACTTGATGCTGGATTTGGGAAAATTTATATTAAATTAATAATAATGATGCAATGTAACCCAAACAATAATGTAACTTTAATGAAAATAAATTTTCTTTAAAACCTGTTTTAAAGTCTCAATTCCCTTTTAAATATAACGTAAGTATATTTATCGTTCAAGTAATACATGGCTTTAATGTAGTCCTAGATATTGATCCCACAGGGAAGCTCGAATTATATATAACCTAGCTATTTATATTCTATTATAAACTCAAAATAAAAATAAAGTAAAGTACGAAGTTTGAAGTTAAACTACTTAAGTGAAATGCTACTAAATAAGAAGCTGTATGACTCTAACAAATAAATTAAACTAGATACTAAACTTTCAAAAGTAAATTGCTGAAATAAAATAAAAGTTTTATTTAACAAAAAGTTCAAGTATGAGAAAACATCCTTCCCCTTTATAATGAAAATATGGCTTGTGAAGAAATTGAAATCATTTGAAAGATATATTTAAAACAGTTTTGTGTCAAATAGGAGCAATCCTAGTCTCTACCCTCTCCCACGCGTTATAATGAACATTAACTAATCTAGAGTTTGGTCCCTAATTCTGTGGTTAGGCTGAGAGGATACTAACTGTCACTCTAAAGCTCCTACCACTCCCTTACCTGAGGGCTAACATGTTCGCATTAGTTTCCAATTAACTGGACCAAAATGGGGATTCTAATATGTCTCCTTAAAATCTTCTAATTCTACATCCAACAAAGTATATTTTTCTTATTTATTTGCACCCAATCCCATGGATGAAATACTCTCCCATGAAATAAAATGTGATTCTCCCTTTATTTTAGAAATCATATCCCCTTTTCAAAACATGTATTTCTCAACACATTTTAACAATTCAATTGTCCTGATCAAAAAGTAAATGAAGATCGGAGTTCAAATCATCACAAATTATTGACATTTAAAATCGTAGAAAATAAAATCAATTTTTCACAAAACCATTTCTTCAAAGTAGAGAGAAGGATAAAGATGACTACTCAGAATTCCTGAGAAGGATACGATAAAACATGGATTTCATATATAAAAATAAGTTTACAAACAAAAAAAATGAAAAATACAACTTAACTCAAAATCCATCCCAAGCAAATCCCTAGAAGTTCTCTCAAAGCTTTTCCTTATTTACAATCACTCTCAATTCTCTCTTAGAAATGTAATAAAGAAGAAATTTCTCACCTTCCCTCTCTTCTTACAACTCTAAAAGTCCCTCTTCCTTTTGGGCTACTTCCTCTAAAAAGAGTTTCAATTTCCCTAAAAAATTCAAAAGTCAAAACTTTGAATTTCAAAAGATGTGCCTCATTGATCCAAGAGTCAAATACCTTCAAATTGGAACCTTTCATGGTGTCTAAATGCATTGAACCACTCCATGGGGTGTTTAGAACAAGTGTCCCTTTGAAAATTTGTGCAAAATTAGTCTCAAACCGCCTTAGCTTGAAAATATCGCGCCTGGCGCATCATGCGCTAGCGCTCTGGATTTTGGCACATCATGTGCTAAACCCCAAAATTGGTTTTTTTTGCATCAAATTTTGCTTCTTTTGCCATTTTTTCTCCAAATGAATAGAAATGATATACCTGCAACAAAAACACAAAAATACCTTTCTTTAAAGTGCAATATCACCAAAAATAGGCATAATAAGGGTACATAAAATAGTATATTATTTTTGTGTATCATATATCCATCCAAAAAATAAAAGTATTTATGTTCAACTAGTTTATCCAACATTTGATCTACAAAGGATAGTGGAAAATAATCTTTCCTAGCGGTAAAATTTAATTTTCTATAATCAATGCATATTCGCCACCCTGTGAATTGTCTTTTGGGAATTAACTCATTATGTTCATCCATAGTCTTAATCACTCCTCCTTTCGTTATTCTGGTTTTTTAGATTTACTTATGTATTACAAGGAAGTGTTCCTTTGGATCTATTAATTAATGAAATTGTTATTTGTCCCAATTGATTCTTAATATTTTTAATAGTACCTCCTTGACTTTGTAACTGATTTCTCATTTGTAACACCACTTCTTCTATTGACAACTTTTTCTCCTTGAGTTGTGGATTATTGTTCAAATCTAGAGGATAAGTAGGTTTATAATTACTATCACCTTGGTTGTTCTAGTTTCCCAATGTGTTTACTTGGTTGTTCCCCCATTGGTAATTATTACCATCCGAAGTATTATTCCAGTTAAAGTTAAAATGGTTCTTCCAACCTGGGTTATAATACTTTAAATATGAGTTATTCTACTTGTTATTTATGACATTCAAAGTTTCTAATGATGCTTGAGAATCTACCATTTGGCCTAATAAATTCTCTTAAATAATTGCAATTTGTTGAGAAAAATTCATTTCAAATTGGTCTAACTTCCTTAAAATTGTAGTAACTTAAATTGTTAACATTGCAAAAGCATCATATTCATAAATATTGGCTACTTTCTTAGGATTTACCCTCTCAGAATGCCATTGAAAATTATTAGTAGTCATCTCTTCAATCAAAGCATAAGCTTCATGAAATGATTTTGACATCAATGAACCAGTAGCAGCGACATCGATAATAGATCTAAGATATCAAGCTAATCCATTGTAAAATATTTGAATTATTAACCAATCTTGTATAGCATAGTGTGGATACTATCTCAGTAGTTTCTTAAATCATTCTCATGCTTCATATATAGATTCTCCTTTAAACTGACAAAAAGAAGTAATATCATTTCTAAACTATGCAGTTTTTTTATGGTGGAAAATATTTAGCAAGAAATTTTTGCCCCAAATCACCTCAAGTTCTGATAGATCCAGGTGCTAAAGAATGTAACCATATCTTTGCCTTATCCCTCAATGAGAAAGGAAAAGGTTTAAGTTTTATGGCATCATATGATATACCATCATATTTAAATGTAGCATACAATTCTAGAAAATTGGCAAGATGTAAATTTGGATCTTTAGTTGGTGATCCCCAAAACTGATTATTTGATACCAATTAGATAATAACTGGTTTAAGTTCAAATGAATTAGCCACTACAGCAGATTTTTGAATACAACAATGAAGTTCATCCATCGTAGGGTTTTCATAATCTCTTAGAGGTCTAAACTCTTAATTAATTTCAGTATTTTGATTATTTTGGTTTTGCCATTTCTGAAAAATTTTGGTCTTTTTCTGTTTTTTTGTTTTTTTTTAATTTTTTTAATAGTTATTTTTAATTCAGAATCATGGGGCACTAGTCCTGTAGAACCTGAACTACGCATACATTAATACAAAATACATAAAAATATAAAATCACACAAATAAGAACTTTATATAAAAATAACACTACAATATTTCAATAATAAATATAAAAGTTTAAATAAGAGTTTCTAAAATAGAAATTTGATTTCTAAAAGTTTTTTCAAAAATTTTATATTTGTCCCCGACTATGGTGCCAAAAACTTGATCCCGATTTTATATGACAATATGATGTATATGGTTATAATCTTAATTATTACTTATTTATAATTCTTACTTTGTAGTTGTGCCAAAAATTTGATCACTAGCAACAGTTAGGCAAAATTTTGACTTTGAAGCAAATAAGAATACAATTATTATATTTAAATATGAGATACTACGCAAGTATACGTATCATTATCAAGTAATATTAAAATTTTTTATTAAGCCCCGAATACCTTACATTAAAGTGCAATATCTCAAAAATAAATATAAAAATATGTACATAAAGACTATATATTTTAGGTGTAATAGTCCACCACTTGATTGCGTCCTCACCTCCTTCTATGAAGAGAGAATGGGAGAGAGAAACCATGCCTAGGATGGTCTATCCTAGGTTACTTGTTTTGGTGTTTTGAGTTTGAAAAATTTTTTTGTAGGTTTTTAAGGTTTGATTCCTTCTAATGGCATTCTGTAGCCGCACTGTATGCCTGAACCGATTGTAAATGGTTGGTTGGTTAATATTTAATTTATTCTCAGATTAAAAATTAATTTTTTTTATATTTGAAGCAAAAAAAAGAAAATTTGCTTTTTTATTTTTTTACTGGCATAGTTTCCGATCATGGTTTCAGTGACGTTCGAGTTAACGATCNATCATTATCAAGTAATATTAAAATTTTTTATTAAGCCCCGAATACCTTACATTAAAGTGCAATATCTCAAAAGCAAATATAAAAATATGTACATAAACACTATATATTTTAGGTGTAATAGTCCACCACTTGATTGCGTCGTCACCTCCTTCTGTGAAGAGAGAATGGGAGAGAGAAACCATGCCTAGGATGGTCTATCCTAGGTTACTTGTTTTTGTGTTTTGAGTTTAAAAAATTTATTTGTAGGTTTTTAAGGTTTGATTCCTTCTAATGGCGTTCTGTAGCCGCACTGTATGCCTGAACCGATTGTAAATGGTTGGTTGGTTAATATTTAATTTATTCTCAGATTAAAAATTAATTTTTTTTATATTTGAAGCAAAAAAAAGAAAATTTGCTTTTTTATTTTTTTACTGGCATTGTTTCCGATCATGGTTTCAGTGACATTCGAGTTAGCAATTAATGACGACGATGGAGCGGAGGGTAGAAGGGTAGAGTGGAAGTTTGGGGCCTTGCTTTTTGAGGAGGACGATGCCTTGGTGGGCCGCATCAAAGGTAAGGGATTGATGGGCTAGTTCTTTGGGTCGAGATTGTCGTGTCGATACAATTTTAGTTAAGGAGTTGCCTGTAGTAAGTTGTCAGCCACCAGAATCAGAATCTCGCTGCCCGCTTTGGAAAGGCATTTAATTTACATATATATATATATATAAGTTTAGAAAAATATGAAATAAAACTANAGTAAGTTGTCAGCCACCAGAATCAGAATCTCGCTGCCCGCTTTGGAAAGGCATTTAATTTACATATATATAAGTTTAGAAAAATATGAAATAAAACTGATCCCATATCTTTCATAGTTCAAATGAAAGAGCACTACACCTCAATCTATGTATCTATCCTGAAAGATAAACACAAGACTTGAGGATGAGACTCGATCAAATAAACTAAGAAATATATGACATCCGTTTGGTCTGCCAAAACCATTTTATTTATAAGCCGACAAGTTCCCCTATTTAATACAGAGAATTAAATAAGGTTTATATTTAGCTAGGTTTGAAAAAGCNTACAAAAAGGTAAATGCAATAATTTAAAAGCGTACATGTCAATTTCGCTCGTTCCTTCACCTGAAAGGTTAGTATTTGCAAGGCATGTATATAATTTTGCAGGGAATTTAAATTGCAGGAGTAGATGAAGGTTTAGCTACCAAACCCCGAGTTATGACTTTATTGAATCTCAGAAGATCCTAGTGGATGGTTTTAGAACAAAAATATGGTAAGTCCAATTTGCTCTTCAGAATGTCCAATACATTTCAAAATGCTCGAGGCATAACCCTAGAACATTTTGAAGATCTCTTGAAATATTTCAAGATCATTTTGAACTTATCATATTGTTTCATTAATCATCTGAGGTTGAAGTGTGACTACTCTGTTGCTCAATGAAACTTGACAATTTAATTATCTCGAGGATAGGATACCTAATTAATCAATTAATGTTTCAGTTAAAAGTTATGTGAGTGGGTGCCCCTAAGGAATGTTTAAGTCATTTAAGATTGTGGTGCCGGGGATTAAGGTTAGGCTTGAAGTGTTTAAAGATGTTAATCACTAATCATGTTACCTTCTAAATCCAATAAATTGAGTGTAGACATTGAGCCTATGTCACTACTAAGCCATTAATAATCATGATAGGTGGAATTATGATTATCAAAATTTTGATTTAAGTGATATGTATTCTTATTGAAACATTACATCATCCTCAACTTTGGGCTTAAGAAAAGTAAATTATCATCTTTTCCATCTTAAGCCCATCACCTAAGAATCATTTGATCTTAATTGACTTCCAAGTCATGACGATTAGGAGAATTATGATCTTGTTGATATTGTTCAAAGGTGGTGAGTGAATTTCTACCTTTTAGTCCCATTGCATTTCAATCATCCAATCATATTTATTAAGATCAAAATTTCCCACTTTCTCTTAGTTAATCCTAAATTTTGATTAAGAATCAAAATCTAAAATGACTATTTTGCCCTTATGGTACTTTACCTCATAACTCATTAAACACAACTCAAATGACTTGAGTATTCAGAGTGGAATATCCATGAGTAAATTGAAACATCAGAGGAGAATAAAGTGGTTTTTTCTTTGTTTTGTGTTTTTTTCTTAAATTTGGTTTAATTTAAATAATTATTTAAATTCAGGAAATAGAGTTTTCAAAATTGATTTATTTAACTATCCAAAATAAAGTTTTTATTTATGAGAAAATTATAAGAGGTTTCCCTTAGGTCAGAGAAGCACTTAAGCAAAATTTCATGATTTTTTGAATTAAATTATTATTATTATTATTTCATTTTGGATCAATTTCACNTTTCCCTTAGGTCAGAGAAGCACTTAAGCAAAATTTCATGATTTTTTGAATTAAATTATTATTATTATTATTATTTCATTTTGGATCAATTTCAATGATTTAATTAAATAAAAAACAATCTTTTAATTACCAAAATTATTTTTATATTTTTATTACACATCTTTGAGTTTAGAAAACTCATAGAATTAAATTTTGTATTTTTATGATCTTTAATTTATTTAGTATAATTATTTTGATGAGAAAATAAGGAAAATTTACTTTTACGCTTTTAAAATTTATTTTTAACCTATAAAAATTAGGAAAAATATCCTAATAAATTTTAAGCGATCAGGGAAAATTTGTACAAATTTTGAACCATTTTTTTGTATTATTGAAAATTTTGATTATTTTAATTATTTTTAATTCAAAATACACTTTAAAATGACATATTTTCACAAAAATAGATTTTATTTTTATTAAATGCTCCTGATCACAAGGAACTCAGAAAACTATTTTTCATGATTTTTCTAAGCTTATTTAATTTATAATAATTACTTTTGTGCAAAAATATAAAGTTTTTTTAAAAATCAATTTTAGTGCTTAAATTAAGCCAAATAATTTTTAAATTTTACAGTAATAAATATGATTTTTATGCACAATGTGGAATTGATTTTTTCAACTTTTTATAAGTATATACTTCACATAAATTAACACAAGATGTACACACTTAAATAAATATATAAATTTACAAAATCATTCATGCCATCATGGTATTTTTCTAAGATTCNAAGCCAAATAATTTTTAAATTTTACAGTAATAAATATGATTTTTATGCACAATGTGGAATTGATTTTTTCAATTTTTTATAAGTATATACTTCACATAAATTAACACAAGATGTATACACTTAAATAAATATAGAAATTTACAAAATCATTCATGCCATCATGGTTTTTTTCTAAGATTCTCTCACCATAGGAAACCTACTAAAATTATTCCCATAATTTTCCAAGTGATATTTTAATTTATATAACTTAAATGGCCAAAATTGCCACCTTAGCTTGAAAATTAAGTTTAGAAGCATAGAGATGTTCTATGACCTTGGAAAAATCAGAGGTCATAATCTCTGTCATGAGGAACAAACCCTCAAAATTTTAAGTCATGGTGAGTAATGTTTGATCATAATCAATTGTACTCCAGAGAGTATTTAAATCATTAAAAATTAAGGAATAAGAAAATAATTTTTATTTTCAGTTCACTTTATTCTCCTCTGTTCATTGAGCAAGAGGACCATTTTCTTTTATTTTTATGCTTTTTCTAGAGAAAGGNCATGAGGAACAAACCCTCAAAATTTTAAGTCATGGTGAGTAATGTTTGATCATAATCAATTGTACTCCAGAGTATTTAAATCATTAAAAATTAAGGAATAAGAAAATAATTTTTATTTTTAGTTCACTTTATTCTCCTCTGTTCATTGAGCAAGAAGACCATTTTTTTTTATTTTTATGCTTTTTCTAGAGAAAGATATAAATTTTTGAAGTTCATACATCTAAAATAATTCAAAAATTCATATTTTTCTACTTATCTATGCGGCGCCAACTCATCCTACGGTGGCTTCAAACTCACACGCGACACACTCCCATTCATTGCGCTTTCCACCTAGGCATGCCACACGGCCCGCAGTTCATGCACCAATGATTTGTCCGACTTGATCTCCTCCGTTGATTAAGTAAACNTGCGCTTTCCACCTAGGCATGCCACACGGCCCGCAGTTCATGCACCAATGATTTGTCCGACTTGATCTCCTCTATTGATTAAATAAAGGTGCGATCGGACGACTCCCCGTTATCGTCCCAAAGTGACCTAACCCGAGAACCATTCACACTAAAACCTTAAGATTTTCACTTAGACTCGACCAAATCGCATGGGGTTTGTTTCCAAACCGTCATGTACTCAAGACAAACCTATTTATATGGTATATACGGTATGAAATAAAATAAATACATATAATGAATCAAAAAAGGTTTGGATTAGGGTTGAGTTTCAATACCTTTATCTGAGAGGGGAGGCCTCAATCAANTGGTATATACGGTATGAAATAAAATAAATACATATAATGAATCAAAAAAGGTTTGGATTAGGGTTGAGTTTCTTTATCTGAGAGGGGAGGCCTCAATCAGATGGTTGCAGTAGCTTTGATTGGGTCCAACAAACCTTCAGATGAAGTTCCAAGCCTTGGTGAATTGTCTAGGTATGATTTCGATCAATGTGAATTTTAGGTGTTGGTCTAGAGCTATACTGGAGGCTGTTTCAGAGGGGGCTTTCATGGGGTATTAAATCCTCTTGCTCTAGGGATGGTGTGTGCACAATTAATTGGAGTTTATNCCAAGCCTTGGTGAATTGTCTAGGTATGATTTCGATCAATGTGAATTTTAGGTGTTGGTCTAGAGCTATACTAGAGGCTGTTTCAGAGGGGGCTTTCATGGGGTATCAAATCCTCTTGCTCTAAGGATGGTGTGTGCACAATTAATTGGAGTTTAGTTCATTGTGGAGGTGTGGAGAAATTTGTCATGGTGTTGAGGCAAATTTCAGTGAATAAATTTTTTCTGTAGAGTAGCTATGGGTGGCTGAGAGTAGGGGGTTTACACTTAAGAAGGTCTGAATAAGCTCTGGTGAGATTTTGACAGAGTTTCTCCAAGGTTTTCAGATCTCTCTTGTTTGACCATGGAGGAGGTAAGTTTTTATAGAGGGACTTGGGGTGGAGCTCAAGGCCAATTAGTGGATGTAATAAGCTACTTATGTGGAGGGCAGAAGAGCTCTAAAGAGGAATTGGGGTTGGACAGCTTGAATAAGTTTAATTGGTTTTGAGTTTGGTGAGGTGGCTCTCAGTTTTGGCATTTTCAAGTAAGTACTGTGGCTGGCCAGAGTAGAACAGGTGATCAGGTAGTCAGGTGAACCAGTGGGAGGGNGAGGAATTGGGGTTGGACAGCTTGAATAAGTTTAATTGGTTTTGAGTTTGGTGAGGTGGCTCTCAGTTTTGGAATTTTCAAGTAAGTACTGTGGCTGGCCAGAGTAGAACAGGTGATCAGGTGGTCAGGTGAACCAGTGGGAGGCTTAATTATGATTAATCTTTAATGGTTTGGCATGATGGAGGAGATTTCTTGGTTAAGGCCCAAAAATGGGATGAAATCCCTTAATTTAGGGACCCATTTGTCCATAACTCACTTGGGTGGGTTTAGAGTGGTTTAGGGTGGTTTAACCTGGTAAATAGAGTGTGCTTAGTGGATGTGGTGACATTAATTTAGTGACTTTGGCATGACTAAGTCAATTTTGTTGAAGGGGTTCAATTTGGGTCAAAANCTACACATTTAAATCTAAAGACTTAACTAATAGGACAAATATCCAGTACTTCAAGAAATCAAAAATATTTTTGGTATTTTGAATTTTCTTATAAATAGACTCATAACAACTAAACACACTAGATAATAATAATATAGTTTCCAATTCTATGTTCTCCAGATTTAACAAAAATTCTCCTAAAGTCCTTACCGTAGCCTTCCCGTAAACGGTGTCAAAAACTTGATGCCCCCTAGAATGTGTGTGTACATATATGTGTAATTACTTCAATTTTAAACTCTAGAGGCGACACCAAATACTTGATCTGACCCGCAATTACTCAGATATTGAATTCCAACGCCAAAAACTTGACCTAATTTAATTATGACAGTTAGTATGCAAAACAAATATGTTATATATATCACACAACATGGGTACTACGCAAGTGTACATATCGTTTCAAGCAGTATAGGGTTTTCTTTTAAGACCAGAGTATCGATCCCAAAGAGAAGCGAGGTAAGAATCCCTTAGGCTAATTCTAGTCTACTACTGTCAGATCTTAGTTTGGAATGACGATTAAGGGTGTTTTCTATCAACTACTCCAAAATAGAAACCTACATCTAAAGAAAATCCTAACTAGAGAAATTGGTTTGAAGAATTTTGAGATGTTACAAACTACATTTCACATGTGACGACTTACATAATGCGTAAGAATAAATTGCTTAGAATTTAATATGACCAATGACAAATAGGAGCATACATATTTTTACCCTCTCCTAAGTGCATAAGAAACATTGAATAATTTAAAGTTATGTTCCTAATTGAAATGGTTATGTTGAGTAGATTCTAGCCTCTCACTTCAAGATTACCTACTGTGCCCTCTCTATAAGACTAACCAGGCTTTAGGTTCCAAACTAAAAACCAAATTGGTAAAGGTTCCTTGTCTGTTACTCTAGAATCACCAATTCTACGCCCATTAAAACTTATCTCTCTATTTATTTGCACTCCCCATTAGACTTGGCTCCTCTAAATTCTAAGGGTTAGTGTGGTAAGCACTAGTTGAGTGAAATCATAGCTCTCTCGTGTCATTATATTTCACAATGGATTTTAACAATACAAATGACCAATTTGCAAAATAAATTTAGAACCGGTGAAAATACCATCCATTAATAAAATAAGAGAATTTCAAAGTAAATCTAAATTCCTAAACTTGCATCCATTTCATTGAAAAAGAAAAGTAAAATGAACATGATGACATAAGCAATAAAAGAAATGATAGAATTATGTAATAAATTTTTATTTGAACAAGGAACATATGTCTACCTACCCTTGACCAAAGAAAAATATGTTGAGATTTTCATACCTATTTTACACTAATTTTGATAATATTGCTCTTTAAAGGAAGGTATTTTGCATGTTTTTGGTTTCAGGAACAAGAAATGAACTTTTGAAGAAAAAGAAACAAAAATGGTGCAATTTAGAGCAAAAACAAGCTAGAAATAAAATTATGCCCTATCACCTTTTGATAAGTCTTTTGATGCTTAATCTCTTTTACACTTCTTGCATATTTTTGAATGAGATTACACTTTAAATAAAGGTTGTGTTCATGCTTATTTTGTAGGGCTATCTGTTAGGAACATAAAGCAACTGAAATGGGGTGAAACAGAGCTAAAACGGAGCCAAACGGAGCGAAACGGTGGAGCTACGCAGTCTGCTCACCGACGGCGCCCAAAACGGTGCCAACGACGATATTTATCAGTGAAGATCAAAAGATGACAGAAAAGCTCACCGAAAGCGCCCTCAAGCCCATTGACGGCGCCGGGGACAACTATAGACCTACTTTTGGCGANCAACTGAAATGGGGTGAAACAGAGCTAAAACGGAGCCAAACGGAGCGAAACGGTGGAGCTACGCAGTCTGCTTGTCTACGGCGCCCAAAACGGTGCCAACGACGATATTTATCAGTGAAGATCAAAAGATGACAGAAAAGCTCACCGACAGCGCCCTCAAGCCCGTCGACGGCGCCGGGGACAACTATAGACCAACTTTTGGCGGTTACGGGCCCAGATTCATTGTATTTGGACGCTTTTTGAAAGGATTCTTGAGGAAACCTTTCAAACTTCATCCCTACACTTTAAAAGAACAAATTTAAGTTAGAAAAAGGGGGGTTTTGTGAGAGTAATGTTAGGAAAAGTGTGGAGAAAATTTAAGGTTTTTAGAATAGAAGTAAAAATGTAGATTTCTACCCGGAGATTTTGAGAGAATTTGTAAGGAGATGTTCTAGCATTGCATGGATCGGCGGGAGACTTTATGGTAGAGATTTTCGTGAGAGGAATGTTAGGAAAGGTGTGGAGAAAGTTTAGGGTTTTTAGAATAGGAGTAGAAATTTAGATTTCTACCCTTTTGGAGAGATTGGAGAGGAATTTTGAGAGAATTTGTAAGGAATGTTCTAGCATTGCATGGATCGGCGGGAGACTTTGTGGGAGAGATATTCATCTTTCTTTCAAAGGGAAAACCCTAAGTATTGTGTTCTTCATTATCTTTTGATTTTTANGATGTTCTAGCATTGCATGGATCGGCGGGAGACTTTGTGGGAGAGATATTTGTCTTTCTTTCAAAGGGAAAACCCTAAGTATTGTGTTCTTCATTATCTTTTGATTTTTGTAAACACTTATTTAGTGGATTTGCTTTGGTTAAATGAAGTTTTTGTTGTGTTTTATTTGTGCTTTGTGATTGGCTTCTCTTACTCTTTCTTCTTGTTTGGAAATAATGGTATGAGAAGATTATGCCATTGTTTTCATTTTACTTTTCTTTTTTAATGAGTAGAATTCATGTTTTGGATTTTGTGATGCATGTTAGAAGCGGATTTAATTATTAATGTGATGGTTTTTAGTTGCACTTTATTTACATTACAATATAGGCCAGTTGTAGGGTTAAAATTCATTGTAATTGCATTAAGACCCGAGAGGGCTGTGTAATTCTCAAAAAAGTAGAACCACATTCAGATTCCATGGATGGTTAATTTCATGGGAAATGAATGCAAATAAATAGGGAAATATACTATGATGGGTGTGTAATTTGAGATTTTAGGATGACAGACTAAAATCCCCAATTCGGTCCTATTGTTTGAGTACTAAAGCGTAGATGTTAGCCTTTAGGTGAGGGGAACGTGGGAGCTCCGAAGTGAAAGCCGGTATCCTCCCAGCCTAACCACGGATTCAGTAAACAAGCATAGGATTAGTCAATGTTGTTTATTCTTGAACCAAAGGGTAAAAAATAAGATTGCTCCTATTTGACACATACAATATTTAATGCAACTCATTCCTTTACATTATTGACTAGAGGAAAATATGTTGAAATTTTTATACTTATTTTATATTATTTTTTTATTATATAGAACTTTAAAGAAAGGTATTTTTGATGTTTTGTTGCAGGAATGATGAATTATGGTCATTGGAGCGAAAAGATGCAAAAAAGAGCGAATTTGGAGCAAAAATGACCAAAATGAAAAGAATTGAACTAAGGGCGCCGACGGCGCCATCAACCATGCCGACGGTGAGATTTTCCCGAGACTCCATAATTAATTGATTAAGAAGGTCCGCCGATGGCGCCCTCGAGGCCGCCGACTGCGAGCTCGGCGGNGTGATGCATGTTAGAAGCGGATTTAATTATTAATGTGATGGTTTTTAGTTGCACTTTATTTACATTACAATAAAGGCCTGTTGTAGGGTTAAAAGTTGTTGTAATTGCATTAAGACCCGAGAGGGCTGTGTAATTCTCAACAAAGTAGAACCACATTCAGATTCCATGGATGGTTAATTTCATGGGAAATGAATGCAAATAAATAGGGAAATATACTATGATGGGTGTGTAATTTGAGATTTTAGGATGACAGACTAAAATCCTCAATTCGGTCCTATTGTTTGAGTACTAAAGCGTAGATGTTAGCCTTCAGGTGAGGGGAACGTGGGAGCTTCGAAGTGAAAGCCGGTATCCTCCCAGCCTAACCACGGATTCAGTAAACAAGCATAGGATTAGTCAATGTTGTTTATTCTTGAACCAAAGGGTAAAAAATAAGATTGCTCCTATTTGACACATACAATATTTAATGCAACTCATTCCTTTACATTATTGACTAGAGGAAAATATGTTGAAATTTTCATACCTATTTTATATTATTTTTTATTATATTGAACTTTAAAGAAAGGTATTTTTGATGTTTTGTTGCAGGAATGATGAATTATGGTCATTGGAGCGAAAAGATGCAAAAAGGAGCAAATTTGGAGCGAAAAGGACCAAAATGAAAAGAATTGAACTAAGGGCACCGACGGCGCCATCAACCACGCCGACGGTGAGATTTTCTCGAGACTCCATAATTAATTGATTAAGAAGGTCCGCCGATGGCGCCCTCGAGGCCGCCGACGGCGAGCTCGGCGATTATGCCCAAACAGGCTTTGGATAAGGCCAAATTTTGAAGGGATGCTTTGTCAACTCTTGGGAAAGCTCATCCACAACTTTAAAAGACTATTTTGGCCAAAAATTAGAGAAGTCCTGGAGGTTAGAAATGTTCCAATAGTGTGTAAAATTGTGAGGAATTCTTCGATAGATTGTAAGAGTGGAGGGAAAGTGAGAGATTTCTTCCTCCTTGCTGCTTTGAAAAGGAATTCTGTGTGCTGTAAAGAAAGGAAGAAATTTAAAGGAACTTCAAAGAGTTCTCTTGGGGGGAAATTAGAGATAAGTTATTTAATTGTTGTAGTTTGTATGACTTTGATTTTATATATGAATTTCAAGTTTTGTTGTGTTTTCCCCATGAGATCTGAGTAGTTTTCTCTGTCTTTCTCCTTGTTTCGAGATTTGTCAAATGGTGATTTGAATTGGTGAAG